>CP092871.1:91290300-91433320 GCA_030710605.1 Cordylochernes scorpioides | reverse complement strand
ACTTTATGTTGTTGTTGTTGTTTCTTATCCCCTTGTGTAAAGATTACACGAATTCCATGAGTTCATGCTCCTCGAGCTGTTTTATATATTTATACAACTTTATTAAGACCACAGGTCTTGTACAGATTCACCACAGGAAAGAAACATAGATGGAGCTCCTATACTCCAGGTAGCGCAGAACCCAACAGCCTCCAAGTCTATAATCAATCTATAATCCAAATTGTGCCTTATCAGCATACTACACAGTATTATATTTGGTGGAAGGGTTATCTAAACCATTGGTTTTTGACCGCTAAGACCCGGAATCAAATCACGCATTGGACACTTTTTTCTAATTGAAAAAAAAAAAAAAAAAATGCTCCAATGGCCCCCGATTCTTGCAAAAGTCCCAACCCCACCAACGAGTGCAAGTAACCAATTGAAGTTCTAACACATTTGTAAGTGCAAAGTCGAACTGCTTTTCAAATGTGATGTACTTACAGTAAAAGCAGCAAAATTTAATATTATCCAATTTGATCTATTACTAATCATCACTGGTATCCCATCTAGTGACCTTCCAATAGCTTTCTAGATAGATTGTTGCAGGTCTTCCTTCTTTGGATTATAGATTATAAACACAAGGTAATAAGACCAAATCCAAATGAATAAATAGTGTGTGACGTTTCAGTAACAACGCTGTTACCGAAATGTCACACACTATTTATTTATTTGGATTTGGTCTTATTACCTTGTGTCTTCCTTCTTTCTTTAATTTTTCCAAACATCATCTTTTTCAAACCATTTGTGTTATTGTTTTTTTTACCCCCTTGTGTAAAGATTACATGAATTTCATGAGTTCATGTTCCTCGAGCTGAGGTGTAGATGTCCAGCTTTCATTGATCATAGCACCATGATCCAGGCACACTTTGGTGAAAGTCTGAATTTGCCTGTAATTCGAGACCGTTCCTATCATGGAAGCCTTTGCTGCAGACTCTAACATGAGTACAGACACAGCTCCTCCCTGGAGAGGGACCCTTGCTGATGTCTATCAACTGGGTCAGTTAAACTCAGGATTTTTAAAGAGGTCTTTCTCCTCTTCTAACAAAGTTGCTGTTGGTCCGCGACTGACCATTTCTTCTCATTATATGTTCGAAGTAGGTCAGTCTTTGTTTATTGGGATTCTAGAGATCTACCTGGATTAATTTCTTTTTTTGATTGCTAAACAACAAAAAGGGACCAGAAGAAAGCCAGGATAAACTTTTGACTACATTCTTTTTATTTTTTGCTTATCCCTAGTACACGTGGTACAGGCCATGATAATCATGGTGGGTAGAAGTAGGCGACTGCTTTTACTGTAAGTGCTCCACATGAATACACATGTGAAAAGCGTTCGACTTTGCACTTACAAATGTGCCAGAACCTCGTTTGGTTACTTGCACTTGCTGGTGGGGTTGGACTTTTGCAAGAATCGGGGGCCATTGGAGCATTTTTTTTAAATAAGAAAAAAAGTGCCCAATCCGGGAATCGAACCTGGGTCGTAGCGGTCAAAAACCAACGGTTTAGACCATCCTTCCACCGACCCCCTGATTTCATTCTTGTAATGTAGGTCACTCAGAACTGGAGTGATTCCACCTAAACACAGCTGGTACAGTGGAGAGAACCCACGAGGAGCTCTGAACCTCAGACAGCCCCAAACAACAAGATTTAGAACAGGCCATCTCAAGCCATTGAAGATCGAAAAATAACAACAAAATATAATACAATGATTTATTCTTATTTATCTGGTAAAATATATAAGTAAATATGTGAAAAAATAGTACAAATGTCAAATTGTACTGGGATAAGTTAAATAAAGAAAAAGGCATCTCCTTATCGTGCAACTGAAAGCGTACTCACGCAATTCTGGCCTTAACTACTCGTTTCATGATTTTTCAGGATGCCTTAATGACCAGTTTTCGGTCGTTGAGGTACAGCTTGCACCACGCTGATGAGGGCCAACAGCCCGAAACGCGTACGTGGTTAGCTTTTCTTGATTAATCAAGAATGGGTATTTGACCAATTCTGGAATAATTAAAAATCAACAAATAGTTGATATTTATCCCGATAGATGGCACTAGCCATCAGCAACTTTCAGTTGCACGATAAGGAGATGTCTTTTTATTAATAAGTAATATTTTACAAAATTTATTTTGTCCATAATATAAATGTATATATCAAATTTTTACCTCCCTATTAAATATAAGCAAAATATTTTTTAAAACTTAATTCTGTTGATGTTATGTGGCACTGAGTTTATTGTTGACACACATTAATATTAGAAACTATTTTAGACGCGTAAGATTCTTTTTAAAATAAAACAATTTCTACTGCCCTTACTGCAATGGAAAAATCAATGGGAGGGCCTGGCTCATCAGTGGTGAATCCTTCCAGCGGTTTCGCCAGTAAGGGCAGTAGAAATTGTTTAATTCCAAAAATAATTTTACGCGTCTAAAATAGTTTCGAATTTTCATAACAGATGGCGCGCTAGTGTATCGTAACACATTAAAATGTTATAACACCTTGATAAAGGTTGGCGTTCAGCCAACTGAAATATTGGTAAAATAAATGATATTTTGATCCAATATATGTCTTTTTAATTAAATAAGTAAATATATTAATTGTTGAAGGTGATCATCTTGAAATTTCTTGGAAGAAAATATGTAAATTGTTCAAGCTGTTAGAAGTTATGTATGCAAATTCCTTATTGTAAAAAAGTATTTTTTAAAATTATATTTATTTGCATATCTGATGTATATAGAAATTCTTTTTTTCTCTTCAGTGAGTTGCTGGTGAAGTGTAGATGAGTGTGTAGCAATGTATAATAAATAATTTTTGTAGGATAATAGGACTTATTGATTTTATAGAAGATTTTCTTTAAAAAGGTAAGATAAAAAAATCTCTGGACAACAACATAAATAGGTATCTAAGGAAACATAGAGGTCTATATACTCAAACGAAGCGCCATGTGCGAAATAAATATTTCTAAGGTAAATGAGGAATTTACACCTCTTACCCAGGAATTCGCCAAAACCTTCCAAACATTAAGTTTCTTCCACAACTTTCTAATTCCCCCAAGTGTCACTTCCATTCAGACTTGCCTAACTTCTTTGAACTCCTTACAAACACTTTCATTTCTTTCATACACAAAATTCCTTTAATATTTTGGAAAAATTATTCATTAAAATATCTTTTTTGGGCGATATATTTTAGTAGAATGTGTGGGGGAATGTTTTTTAGAAAGATATTAATGATTTTTAAAATAATATTTGTGTAGATTTTTTACGTCATTATACCTTTCTTTATAATACAATATAATACAGCTTATGATTGTAAAACGACATATGAAAATTATCCCTCATGTGTTTCTTTTGAACGAAAAATCCAAATTTATTTTAAGGAGAAATAATGATTATTTTTAACCTTAGGGATGAGGTATGAAAGAATGAATTGTGAAGAGTAATGATAAACGGAAAAATAAAGATTCCCATCCCTGAAAACTTTTTTTCCGTTTATCATTACTCTTCACAATTCATTCTTTCATACCTCATCTCTTCTCCTTAAAATAAATTTGGATTTTTCGTTCTAAAGAAACACATGCGGGATAATTTTCAAATGTCGTTTTACCTTTCTTTATGTAAGGTAAATTTTGTAACAACGATATTTTTAGTAATGTTTCTTTGCCTAGGTAGTTGGCAATCTATGGATACGCTCCAGGTACCTTGGTTATCTTTATGTTACTGCTACTTGCTGTGTCATCCTGAAGTTTGTCTCTTTCTCTTTCCTAATTTTCTACGTTACAATATAAAACCTTTTCTGGCTGATGTGCATCTTAATTTTAAGAATAATGAATGCCGGCCAGGCAACCTCTATTTTCAAGAACTGTCTAAACTTGGACTTCCATCAACCCGTATATCTGAAGAAAATTTCCGTCAAAAATTGGTTATGAAAACAATTTGCCATATGTTTTGAATGTAATTCTACTGTCCTCTTCTTCTATAAGCTTATGTCCATAGTTTTCTCTTGAAAACCATCTCTGTGATTCCATCCTTCAGTACTGCGTATATAAGCAGAATCGTCCAATACAGTATTAGAGCTCTGAGAAAGCGGTCTGGTAGATTAAATTGGCGAAACCGCTGAGAGGGTTCACCACTGATGAGCCAAGCCCTCCCAATATATATTTTTTTCATCGCAGTAAGGACAGTAGAAGTTTGTATTATGTATAAAAGAAACATTCGTGCTTTTAAATCCTTTCAATTTATATGTTTTAATGGCAAATGTAGTGAAAAGCAAACCCCCATTACATTAGCTTTTTACAAATTTTGGTAAATACCACAGACAATAGGCGTAACACAGATGATGGATTCAACTTGAAGAAAGGTCGATGTTAATATCCACTTTCTCTAGATAACTGTTATGTTTACCCATCTTGGAGAATCCTGTATGGGACGAATGTTCTTAATAAAGGCTTTTTGTTGTTATATTGTAAATGAATTTGGAGCCCTTGTGAGGATGTTGTCCCGAAAATAAACAATTTATTATAACAGCTACAAATGGTAACATATCGATCTCGTAGTTGGATGCAAATCAGCTTGGACCGAGATGGATTGTCTCTCTAGAGGACATCTCTCACCAGAGATTAGAGTCCGGCGACTGTAGCTCTGAAGGGATCGCCAATTGGCTGTTGGTGCTCCACCAATCCTGAATAGGGGAATCCAGATTGGGTACGCCCATCTTGGATGGTTATATGAAGGCTGCCATCGTGGAGTCCTGAAGTGTAGCGGCTGTCAGAGAGACCTGATGTTTGGCGGCCGTCGTAGAGACCTGCTGTTTGTTGACCACCGTAGAGAGCAGCGGTCTGGCGGCCGTCGTAGAGACCTGCTGATTGCTGACCACCGTAGAGACTTGCTGTTTGGCGGCCGTCGTAGAGACCAGCGGTCTGGCGGCCATCAAAGAGACCTGCTGTTTGTTGACGACCGGAAATACTTGAGGTTTGGCGGCTGTCATAGGCACCTGATGTTTGGCGCCCGTCATAGAGACCAGAGGTCTGGCTAACACCCCCAGCGGTACCTGCAATTTGACCGCCAGCATAGATGCTCGATGTTTGACGGCCGTCATAGAGACCAGAGGTAAGGCGGCCGTCGTGGAGACCAGAGGTATAGCGGCTGTCGTGGAGACCAGAGGTATAGCGGCCGTCATAGAGACCTGAGATGGGGCGGGTGTCATAGTGAGCGGAAACCTGGAGTCCTCCAAGGACTCCTGGTGTACCATGAAGTCCAGAAGTATAACGATGACTGTATAGACCACCTTGATGACCTGTAGTTACATATGGATCATGATAACGTGCCGTACGGGCTCCACTACCACGGACCGGCTCTGTGAGTCCTACCCCATAAATAGGGTATTCCACAGACCTCCAGTTGTCTGCCAAGGCTACAGCGCAGACGCAGCTGAAGATAGCAAAATACTGCACATACAACAAACTGTGAACAAACACTTCAACAACATTTATAAAGGAAATATCTTTATTTACGGGGCTGCTAACCAAAATAGATGATTGAACCCCAAACAACAATTATAAAAGATTATAAAGCACTGACTCTTTACTCGACTAATTGGACATTATAGAATGGTCGTCTAGTCCTACCAACGGGCTGTACCAAGCAGAACGATCAAAATACACTGTAGCAATGGACCAAGGAAGCAGCAAGTCAACAGAGCTGCAACACAAGTAAGTATCCCCGGGTCAGGGATGGAAAGAAAGAAGGGAAGTGATACTATAGAGAAAATAAAATTCAAGTAGAAAGTTAAGTATGATAAGGCACACAATTTATATTATATTTCGATGCACTAGCGCGCCATCTGTTATCAAATTACAAAACTATTTTAGACGCGTAATAAATGGCGAAACAGCTGGGAGGGTTCACCACTGATGAGCCAGGCCCTCCATTTAATTTTTCCATTGCAGCAAGGGCAGTAGAAATTGTTTTATTTAAAAAGAATATTACGCGTCTAAAATAGTTTTGTAATTTATATTATGGATTAGAAACACACAAGATAATAAGACCAAATCCAAATAAATAGTGTGTGACGTTTCAGTAACAGCGTTGTTATCATCATCAAATAAAAATACTGGATGGTCTGATAATGGTAACTATTGTCTAATGATGGTAACAACATTGTTACCGAAACGTCACGCACTATTTATTTAGATTTGGTCTTATTACCTTGTGTAATTATAAAATATAGAAAACCTTTAGCCATAAGTTTGTTTATTAAACAAAATCGCGAGCTTTCGAACTCTTGCACTTTAACGGGCAGAATTAAACTAAGAGTCAAACGCAGAAGCGCAGCAGCCATATGTGTTTATGCATTTTTTAACAAGCTGTAGGATATGATGGAACTGCTCCGAAATTTAGATTCTTCTGTTGATACTGTTCTTATTCTTAGGAACTAAGAGATTCAAGTGTATCTTCACGGTTTTGCTTAATACAAAAACTTATTGCCAAAGGTTTAATTTCTTATAGAATTTTATATCGTATTATCATCTAGACTTTAAATTAAAAGATACTATGGCCAGGTAATGCTTTTATATTTGTATTCATTATAAGATTTTTGTCGAAACGTCGAGATAATAAAAAACATTTACTGGCCGAAGTATCTTTTAATTCAAAGAACTATGAATGTCGGCCAGGCAGCCTTTATCTTCATGATATGAACATTAAATACTTGATACATGGTATATATTAAATGTTGTTGTTGTTGTCGTGTCCAATGAAGAGCTTCAGATGTCTTCATGCATCTCTATCACAGCAGTCGTTCTCTATCTTGGGTGTGTAAAGTTCTGGGTCCATGTCAATTTTCAGTTGTTGTCGTGTCCAATGAAGAGCTTCATATGTCTCCATACATCTCTATCACAGCAGTCGTTCTCTATCTTGGGTGTGTAAAGTTGCTGATGGTAACAATGTTGTTGTTGTCGTGTCCAATGAAGAGCCTCAGATATCTACATACATCTCTATCACAGTAGTTACAATGTCCTCTATCTTGTGTGTGTAAAGTTGCTGATGGTAACAATATTGTTGTTGTCGTGTCCAATGAAGAGATGTCTCCATACATCTCTATCACAGCAGTTGCAATGTCCACTATCTTGGGTGTGTAAAGTTGCTGATGGTAACAATGTTCTTGTTGTCGTGTCCAATGAAGAGCTTCAGATGTCTCCATACATCTCTATCACAGCAGTAGCAATATCCACTATCTTGGGTGTGTAAAGCTGCTGATGGTAACAATGTTGTTGTTGTCGTGTCCAATGAAGAGCTTCAGATGTCTCCATAAATCTCTATCACAGCAGCAGCAATGTCCACTATCTTGTGTGTGTAAAGCTGCTGATGGTAACAATATTGTTGTTGTCGTGTCCAATGAAGAGCTTCAGATGTCTCCATAAATCTCTATCACAGCAGCAGCAATGTCCACTATCTTGTGTGTGTAAAGCTGCTGATGGTAACAATATTGTTGTTGTCGTGTCCAATGAAGAGCTTCAGATGTCTCCATACATCTCTATCACAGCAGCAATGTCCACTATCTTGGGTGTGTAAAGTTACTGATGGTAACAATGTTGTTGTTGTCGTGTCCAATGAAGAGCCTCAGATATCTACATACATCTCTATCACAGTAGTTACAATGTCCTCTATCTTGTGTGTGTAAAGTTGCTGATGGTCACAATGTTGTTGTCGTGTCCAATGAAGATATGTCTCCATACATCTCTATCACAGCAGTAGCAATGTCCACTATCTATATATTAAATGTTTTGTTTATTGTCAAATAGAGCACGCACATTTCATTTTTATTCAATTTTAGGGCTTAATGGTTTAATGAATGTAAGAGTGTGATGTGTGTGGCCTTCATGGGTAGATGGACGAAAGATATAAACCGTCGAATTCCTACCGTCGAATGACCCGGGATCGAATCCCCCATTGGACACTTTTTTTTACATACAAAAAAATTGCTTCAAAGACCCCCGATTCTTTAGTCCAACCCTAAAAAGTGAGTGTAAGTAACCAAACGGGAGTTCTGACATATTTGTAAGTACAAAAGTTTAACTTTAAGCTTTTTACATATGTATATATGTAGTACACTTACAGTAAAAGTGATCGTTAACTATTACCTACCATGATTATCATGGTCTTACCACGTCTACTATGGACAATAATAAAAGAAATGGTGGGTGAAATCACAATTTTAGATCAAATTTAGACTAAGACAAAGGAAATATAGATGGGCAACTTACCAATGGAGATCCCATGGCGCGGTTTGAGAACTGTGAAACTCGAAAGCTCCTACCTTATATAGAACTCTAGCTGGTTGATTTATCGAGGCTATGAAACGGTACTGGTGTCAAGGTTATATCTCGTCCTATCTTTTATTTTTTTATATAAAGATCCCGCTGTGTGATCGAGTCGTGTTACAGCCTCTTTTTTCTCACGTAGGTATGCAAATTTTTAAAAAACAATATGTAAATATGGCGACCTCAATAAAGATGTCGCTATTGGAATTACCGGGATGTCCCAGAAGATACAATTTTTAAAGTGGAATATTATAAATTTTATAATTGATTTACACGAATTTTTTTCTTTAGCTTAATTTTTCTGGATCTCCAATCACAAAAAGTTTTATATTAGAATAATTTTAAAAACTATAAATATTTCTTATAATATATATTTAGACTGACGGACAAACAAAAGGGTTAACATTATCACAATTACACTCATAAACAAAACTTAAGGAAGTGGAAAGTTTTTGATATCGTCAGTCGTCTTATTATTATTATTATTTTTAAAGGAGACAGAAGGGTTCATACTTGGTTATCTCGTGTGTCTCCAATAAAGGTAACAGTAATATCTTTTAGAGTTATTGTCTGAATCCCAATATAGGCTAAAAGGTAAAACTACCTTAAGTTTTGTCCATGAGTGTGTTTTAGAAATGAAATATCTATATGAGCAGCATCTGTACTCCAAGTTAAGAGCAGCTGTTTATGACGTCTGTTCCTCATGTCAGAAGTGACATTTCTTATTAGTCGGCTTGCTAATGAATAGTGCTCCTAGTCTTTTTATTTTCGGCGGTTTTAAGTTTTTTTTTGCCATCTTAAATCCCCCCCCCCCCAAAAAAAAACATAATTTGATTAGTTAAAAAACGATTTTTAATTATTGATTATAAGAGATGCGCACAAGAATCGGGGACCATTGAAGCAATTTTTAATCTTCATAGATAGATATTTATATATCTCCAAAGAGGATCTTCTATAATTATCCAAACATTTTTCAAATTATCCCTAGTACACGTGGTACAGGCCATGATAATCATATTGGGTAGAAGTTAGAAATTATTTTTACTGTAAGTACACCACATGTCTACACATTTAGAAAGCTGTTCATACTTTTGTACTTACAAATGTGACAGAGTCTCTTTTGGTTATTCGTACTCACTGGTGGTGATGGACATTTGCAAAAATTGATGAGGCAATTTTTATTCCATAGAAACCATTTTATTTCTTGCCCTTACTGGTGGGGATGGACATTTTCAAGAAGCGTGTGCCATTAAAGCAATATTATTATATACAGTTATCAGCGTCATAACCAATTATTTCTTAATCAATTCTGTCATCGTTTGCTTTTGTGAATGGAATAAATACCCAAATATGGCCATTTCTCATAACCATCGGTGGTTCAGTGGTAGAATGCTCGCCTGCCACGCGGGCGGCCCGGGTCCGATTCCCGGCCGATGCTTTTTTTTTTTTTTACAATTTTTAAAACTCATTTATATATTATACAAGAATGACATCCACGGCGCCAATTTATAATTGTAACGAATAGTATTTGAATAAAAGCATTTAATCGGGTAAAACCCGGGCGTTGCCCGGGTCATTCGGCTAGTTTCTTCCATAAAGAAAAGCATCCAAATCCAAATCCATTAAGTATAATTGATTGTGTAAGAAAAAAATGCTATTTATGTTTTTATGCTGTTTTGATTCAAGTTTATATCAAAATTCTTACTTTTTATCTCCATTTGCAGATAATCCGTGGTAAATCCATGTATAGTAACTTTCATTGCCCCCAATTTGCCCAGATTAAGCTATTAGCTTGATTGTCTTTATATAATCTTTAGAATTTCGAATATTTAAAAAAAATCTTTTTTTTTTCATGAAATATAAATCAATGATTGTTCTTTCGGATAAGTAAAACATCAGTCGAATCAAGCACTTCTTTCTCGAACTATAGCGTTACAAAATCGTTCTTTTATAAATGGAACACCCTCTGTTCTTTTTTTGCTTATCCCTAGTACACGTGGTACAGGCCATGATAATCATGATGGGTAGTTACATCCTCTGTAATTTTCTACATATATGTTTGGATATATAGATTTATATTATAAAATGAAAGGATTTAAAAGCACGAATGTTTCTTTTATACATAATACAAACTTCTACTGCCCTTACTGCGATAAAAAAAAATATATTGGGAGGGCTCTTGGCTCATCAGTGGTGAACCCTCTCTGCAGTTTCGCCAATTTAATACACCAGACCGCTTTTTCATCGCAGTAAGGACAGTAGAAGTTTGTATTCTATATACAGTTACGAGCGTCATTCTTCATCTCCTTTTCGTCTCTGTCACCGTTTGCTTTTTTTTTGGAATGGCGTTCTCCTATTGGTTGGCTACGATCACGCCACCTTTGCCCCCCCTTATTTATGTAACTATTGTGTTGGAGCGGGTCGCTCCTTAAATAAATGCATATATTAGTTAATAACTAAATGGAATCCTCTCTTTCTTTTTCCCAGTAAGAGACGCCTACGGAAGCCAACAGTACATAGACAGATAAAGCACATAGGCTATAGTTATTAACTAATATATGCATTTATTAAAGGCGCCAAATTTATAATTGTAACAAATAGTATTTGAATAAAAACATTCAATCGGGTAAAACACGGGCGTTGCCCGGGTCATTCGGCTAGTTATGTATAAAAGACACATTCGTACTTTTAAATCCTTTCATTTTATGTGTGTAGATGGCGCGTTATTGCTTTGTGTTGATTTATAATATATAGATATTTTTCTTTATAAGGTTGTCCCAAAAGTTCGTGTTTTTCTTATTACTTAGAGAATAATATTATTGCGGCGAATACATAATAATACAGAATACAATTACTTTATACATAATACAAAGACATTATACATAACAGCGAATAATATTGGTATTTCAACTTTTTGCAGCTTGAAGAACTACACTACTATGCGACTTAATTTATATCAATGTAAATAATTAATAAGTTACTTTAGAACATAACTCATTGTAAATAGCTCAACTTGATCAACTTTCTCTCTCAACGATACTAATTATTACAGATAACTTCATCAACTTCCATCATTGCTTAACATATATATACTCTTATTGTGCCTTCTACATGCTTAGGATAAGAATTTTAAGGCATAACTCATAGTTAGGAGTCTCCAAGCGCCCGCCGCAATGGAGGGCCAAGGAGAGGGCTGGAGAGGCGACGGCGAGGCCGTGGGCACCCCGGGGGAGAGGAGGGCTAGTGCGCGCCGTTTTGAGGGAACCAAGGCAGCACCAAGCAATTGCTTAACATATTGTAAATAACTACCTTGCGATTTCTTCTATCTGCTTATGTTGTTGCTTATTTGTTTAATGGATATTTTTGTTTAATGCTCTTTTTCTTAAATTGTTTATTTTCTTTTTGATAATTCTGTGTTACCTACTCTACTACAATTATTGTAAATAGTTTCACGCGCAATTATCCAGATCGGATATAGCGTGTCTTGTTTGCAACTGGTAATAAATGAAAAAATCATTTTTTTTGCAAGTGTTTACGAAATTTTAAAACAATCTTGTAATTTCTTATTCATTTGTAGACAGTATCCTTAGCGGGACAGCAAGATTTGTTGTTATAGTTGAATAAATTTGGATAAAAACCCTTTTTATAAAATATCTTTCCAAAAATTAATAGATTTCTATTTCATTACAAAAGGAAGATAAACCTAATTAAGATATATCAATTTATATATCAGTTAAAATAACCATATATAATGAAATTTAATTTCTAATTGCTTTAATGTCTTTGATGAAAATCATAATTTAATCCGACAACGCGCAATACTAATTTTGAAAAAATATATATATTTAATTATTTCTCTGTGTAATAATTTAATTAATGTTTTTTATAGAGAGATGTTATTCAATCTATTATATAATTTATTAGATTAATATATGGAGAGAAAATATACTAATTAATTTGTATTAATGATGTGGAAAAATTATTTCAGATGATAAATATATAGAAAATGGAAATATAATATATAAAAATCCCTATATATAAATGAAATGATAAATTGACATTTTTTCACTTTCCTTTCCACCTAAACTAATGAAAATATGTAATTATGTTTTTTTCATATATATATATATATTAAAAATAAAGAAGGCATCTCATGACCACGAGCACATGTGAATTTTTTTTTCTATTGTTTTTCATCTATATATATGTACATATATATGTATGTAGATGGCTAAAATATATTTTAAAATATAGTCCATATGCAAAGACTATGCAAATTAGCCCGAACATCTCATTTGCATATTGTGGAGTTATAATGATAATGATGATATATAGTAATGTAACATGTCCTATTATAACTATTGCTAAAATTCTATGAATACTATAACATTAACTATTAATAGTAATGAGGATATAGTAATAATTAAAACATTTGTTAAGATACTTTTCAATGGACAAATATTCACTCGGGAAGAACCCACACGAAGCCTAGTCATTCTGATAGTAAATATTTTTCTCAAATCAAGAATGAATGTTCTGAAAAACGAAGCAAATAATACATTCTTAAGCTTTTTTCCCCAAGAAATCCCTAAATACTTTCGTCCAAATTTTTATAATACTCAATTTTTTACAAACCACGGAAATTTCAAAAGTTTTTTAAATAGAATAAAGGCAGTGGAGGATTCAAATTGCTTTTGTGGTATTGAGGAACAAATCTCAAGACATCTACTGATCGATTGCCCAGCATTTCAAGATTATAGAATGAAGAATGAACTAATTGTTTGTGAACTTAACGATTTGATTCCCGATCAAAAATCACATTTAAAGTTCAATTCATTTTGTAAATACATTCTAAACTTTCTACAAAATCTGTATCTTTAATGTTTTCATGGGTTGAATAATGTAAATAACTTATGTAAATAAACTTTTCTCCTTGTTTAGCGCAAGTATCCCTTGCGAGATATAGCGCTTTGGAACTAAAATAGTTGTAATAGTTCAAAAATATAAATATACGAGAAAAAGTAAAAGAAAAAGAGAAAAAGGTCAGGTATGTTAATATCTACTTATATATTTGCCTTATTCTGTCTGTTTGTTTGTCTGTTTGTCTGAAGCTCACGGATAGAATGCGCGCCCATTGGCTGCCAGCAAACACGTGACCTCCCTGCCCGCCCCCCTCTAGACAACCCTGTTATCAGCTGTGTGATACATACACCTGTCTATAGAGGCCATTCTAGACAACCCTGTTATCAGCAGTGTGTTACATCCACCTGTCTATACAGACCACCCTGTCTATAGCGGTCACTTTAGGCAACCCTGTTATCAGCAGTGTGATACATACACCTGTCTATACAGACCACCCTGTCTATAGCGACCACTCTACAGCTGTGTGATACATCCACCTGTCTATACAGACCACCCTGTCTATAGCGGCCACTCTAGGCAACCCTAGGAAGCAAGATGTATACAAGGTGTAGACAAGATGAAGATCTAAATGAAGATTAAAACGTTTTTAAAATATATTCGCACTCGGGTAAAACCCGGGCGTTGCCCGGGCCATTCGTCTAGTTAAAAACATAAAAGGCATATCCAGACCGTTTACATGATAATTTTATTGATTGATTTATTCCATTAGATGGCGCATTGCCATCTAAAATACTTATGTGAGCAGTCAGGGGATATGGTTTTTATATTTTAATATACACTCATGAACAAAACTTAAAGAAGTGGAAAATCTTTGATGTCGACTTTTTTTTTAAAGGAGACAGAGGTAATTTTGTTCACACTTAGTTATCTCGTGTGTCTTAAATAAAGATCACTGTGTATCTAATATCTTTCAGAGTTATTGACTGAATCCCGATATACATGCTAAAAGGTACAACTTCCTTAAGTTTTGTCCATGAGTGTATCTTTCAGAGTTATTGTCTGAATCCTGATATACATGCTGTTTTAATGTCCATCGATACAGAGAGCCAAACAACAACTGACTCACCCGTGCAGCCAAGGTCACGCTCCGCTGTCACGTGGGAAAACATACGTAGATGTTCTCGTACATGTTCTCAGCACATCCCCCTTTTTAAGATTTGAAATATATATATACATTACAAACTTTAAATGCATAATATAATTAATAATGAAGGCGATCCACAGGTTTAACAATTCGTCCACTCCGGGTTCTTATCTGGCCGTCTTCTGAGTCGTTAGAGGGATAATCCACAACTGGGGTCTTTTCATTTTCAACCAGTTCCTCCCCCGAAAAGGTCGGCGTCGATGGGTCGGCTGGATATTGCACTGTAACTCCTTTTCGTAGATGGAACCTGTTTCGACGTAAAGTCCCAACTGGAGTATCAACCATATACGACCTTGGTGTCGATGCTTTCTTCTTTACAATCCCCCAGGTTCGCATATCTGTAATCCAAACAGTGTCACCTTCGGATAGCTCCTCCATGTCCGTAGCTCCGCAGCGTCGATCATATCTGGATTTCATATCCTTTCTCCTTCTCCCCTCCTTTCTTTTCAGGGTCTGAGAGTCCACCAACTTTGGATTAAGATTCTCTGGTGCAATTGGCAAGGTCGTTCGGAGTTTACGTCCCATGAGAAGCTCAGCAGGGCTGTAACCGTTCTCCAAAGGGGTCGATCGATACTCCAGGAGTCCAAGCGATGGGTCTTGATTTTTCTTGAGGATCAACTTAGCAATTTTCACACCTGCTTCTGCCATCCCATTGTTCTGCGGGAATCGAGGACTCGAAGTGACATGTGTGAATCCGTACTGCCTTGCGAAATTTGCAAATTCACGAGCAGCTCCAAATTGCGTCCCATTATCGCTTACAACAGTTTCTGGTATTCCATGTCGAGCAAATATGGATTTGCAACTACGCACCACCACATTGGCTGTGAGCCGATCCAGCTGAACCGTTTCAGGAAAGCGAGAATAATAGTCAATGACGACTAGATACCACTTATTCTCGAACTTGAACAAATCCATTCCAATCTTTTGCCACGGTCGTGTAGGAAAGTTGGTTGGTATCAAAGGTTCATGTTTTGAGACGGCTTCCTGGATACAGACACTGCACTTTCTGACCGTTTCCGCGATCTCCTCCGAAATTCCAGGCCACCATACCGTCTCACGTGCGCGAAGTCTTGTTTTTGTAATCCCAAAGTGCCCAGCGTGCAACTTATCTAGGATCTCCAGTTTCATACTTGCTGGAATAACAAGACGACAGCCACGCATCAGTAGTCCATTTTGAAACCCGAGTTCATCCTTGACATGCCAATAAGAGAGCAGAGCCGGTGACATCTTCTTCTTATCTGGCCAGCCTTGCTCAAGGTAGTTGACTACTGCTTTCAGGGTCGTATCTTCCTGTTGAGCTTCAAAAATCTTCGTCAACATCTCGTCCTTGATCGGGTTGATTCTCGTCGCAACCACTTCAATTCGCCTCGCCAGGTTCAAGAGCTCACATGCCCGGCGACTCAGAAGAGGTTCACTCAAACGACGAATGACATAAATCTTCTCCTTGATTTCATAACTGCCATTTCTCAGCGTTGATATAAGCATACCCACAGTCTGAAGTTCGGAGAATTCCGCAGCTCTAATGTTGATATCACTTTCCACTAGTCGTTGCTGTCCCATTATCTTCTTGAAGAGACACAGAGGAACACATGTAACATCCGCCTGGGAGTCGAGCTTGAACTTCAGCTGTTTCCCGTTCACTTGGATTTCTGCTGTCCATCGCCTCCTGCACTCGCCTTCATCATCATCGAGATTAGATGAATCCTCCACAGCTGAGACCTCCAGGAGAAAACCAATTTCTTCTTCAAGTTCAGAAACAGCTTTGACTTCCGCAGTCTTCGCCTGCTTATCTGGGCAGCAATTTGCAAAATGGCCTGTTTTTGAACACAGGTTACATTTCTGTCCTTCAGCACGGCAAGCCTGTCCTTCCCTGTGGGTGAAACCTCCGCATTTTGGACATCGCGATCTTGTTTTGGCTGACTTCTCCTTCTTCCTCGAAGGCTGCTGTTGTTGTTTCGGTGATTGTTTCTTCGAGTTGAACTTCACCTGATTGACCTTTTGGCTTGTTGAGGGACGCTGCAGGTCGACTTGCTGCTGTCGAACGGCTTCCTGCTGTCGAACCAATTTCACCGCCTTTTCCAAAGTCAGTTCGCTGTCCAACTGCATTCTTTCAGATAAAGCTTTGTCCCTCACCCCAACCACTATTCGGTCACGGATCAACTGCTCATGAAGACCCTCAAATTCGCAACTATCAGCCAATTTGTACAATGAAGTGATGAATTCGTCCACTGGCTCCCGATCCTCTTGGATTCTTGAATTAAATTTCGCACGTTCGTAGATAATATTCTTTCTGACACAGAAGTGGCTGTCGAACGCCTTGAGGACGGAATCAATTTTCGTTGCCTCTTCCTCCTTTTCGAACTTGAAGGTCCTGAATATATCATCCGCGCGGTCGCCCATCAAGTACATGAACAAATCGATCTTGTCCGCCTCCTCTTTCTTCTTCATTCCACTGACCACGAGGTATCGTTCGAATCTTTTCCTCCATTTGGGCCATTCGTTGGGAGTCGAGAAGTCGAAAGTTTCTGGAGGTTGAATCTGAGCCATGTTGAATTATCTTCCAAGGTACGCAAAAATCGATATTTTGCAATATACGGGTTCGTATTTTATCCAGTTATCGCTGCCACCATGTTTTAATGTCCATCGATACAGAGAGCCAAACAACAACTGACTCACCCGTGCAGCCAAGGTCACGCTCCGCTGTCACGTGGGAAAACATACGTAGATGTTCTCGTACATGTTCTCAGCACACATGCTAAAAGGTACGACTTCCTTAAGTTTTGTCCATGAGTGTATCTTTCAGAGTTATTGTCTGAATCCCGATATACATGCTAAAAGGTACAACTTCCTTAAGTTTTGTCCATGAGTGTATCTTTCAGAGTTATTGTCTGAATCCCGATATACATGCTAAAAGGTACAACTTCCTTAAGTTTTGTCCATGAGTGTATCTTTCAGAGTTATTGTCTGAATCCCGATATACATGGTAAAAGGTACAACTTCCTTAAGTTTTGTCCATGAGTGTATCTTTCAGAGTTATTGTCTGAATCCCGATATACATGGTAAAAGGTACAACTTCCTTAAGTTTTGTCCATGAGTGTATCTTTCAGAGTTATTGTCTGAATCCCGATATACATGGTAAAAGGTACAACTTCCTTAAGTTTTGTCCATGAGTGTATCTTTCAGAGTTATTGTCTGAATCCCGATATACATGCTAAAAGGTACAACTTCCTTAAGTTTTGTCCATGAGTGTATCTTTCAGAGTTATTGTCTGAATCCTGATATACATGCTAAAAGGTACAACTTCCTTAAGTTTTGTCCATGAGTGTATCTTTCAGAGTTATTGTCTGAATCCCGATATACATGCTAAAAGGTACAACTTCCTTAAGTTTTGTCCATGAGTGTATCTTTCAGAGTTATTGTCTGAATCCCGATATACATGCTAAAAGGTACAACTTCCTTAAGTTTTGTCCATGAGTGTATCTTTCAGAGTTATTGTCTGAATCCCGATATACATGCTAAAAGGTACAACTTCCTTAAGTTTTGTCCATGAGTGTATCTTTCAGAGTTATTGTCTGAATCCCGATATACATGCTAAAAGGTACAACTTCCTTAAGTTTTGTCCATGAGTGTATCTTTCAGAGTTATTGTCTGAATCCCGATATACATGCTAAAAGGTACAACTTCCTTAAGTTTTGTCCATGAGTGTATCTTTCAGAGTTATTGTCTGAATCCTGATATACATGGTAAAAGGTACAACTTCCTTAAGTTTTGTCCATGAGTGTATCTTTCAGAGTTATTGTCTGAATCCCGATATACATGGTAAAAGGTACAACTTCCTTAAGTTTTGTCTATGAGTGTATCTTTCAGAGTTATTGTCTGAATCCCGATATACATGATAAAAGATACAACTTCCTTGAGTTTTGTCCATGAGTGTATCTTTCAGAGTTATTGACTGAATCCCGATATACATGATAAAAGGTACAACTTCCTTGAGTTTTGTCTATGAGTGTATCTTTCAGAGATATTGTCTGAATCCAGATATAGATGGTAAAAGATACAACTTCCTTAAGTTTTGTCTATGAGTGTATCTTTCAGAGTTATAGTCTGAATCCCGATATACATGGTAAAAGCTACAACTTCCTCAAGTTTTGTCTATGAGTGTATCTTTCAGAGGTATTGTCTGAATCCCGATATACATGCTAAAAGGTACAACTTCCTTAAGTTTTGTCTATGAGTGTATCTTTCAGAGTTATTGTCTGAATCCCGATATACATGCTAAAAGGTACAGCTTTCTTAAGTTTTGTCCATGAGTGTAAATATTTAGTTGAAATTTGGTAATATAAATTGTATTTTATGATATCATTTGAGAGAGAGAGAGAGAGAATAATAATAATAAAATTATTCTTTATTTCCGAATACCCGGATAGTTGGCATTCTATGATCCAGAAGCCTAGGATATCTATATATCTAAGTAAAAAAATGCTCACAGATGGAGCAATGACTTGAGGCCTCTCAACATAAAGAGCTAGGCCCGTTTCTAACGCCTTTTCCCAACAATTAGTTGGCCGTCATTATAGAAATATACAGGATTGCTCAAAGCGTATCGCTCGCCAATTGAGACGGAAATCGCGTTGAAAAAAGTAAAAAAAAAAAAAAACTAGGTGTTCATGACGCTAAAAAGATGAAAACCTCAAATGACACTAAAGTCTATAATTTTATATTAGACAAGGATATAAATATAACATTTTTAGATGTTAACAAACTAATATATTATTTTTATAAAATATTTGATTTTTTTGTTTCTCATTAAAAAATATATATAAATATGATATATTAGCACTCCATTTCTGCCATAAAAATGTAAATTTACGAGTTATCAATCTCGGGATTGATATGTAAATATTTCAAATCAAATTTTATTCTTTTTATTTTTTTTTTTAAACTACAAAAATTTTTAAAAATTTAAAATATCATTAACGTATAAAAACTATTTAAACCTTTATATTTTATGAAGTTCATTTTTGATTTCAATAAGGAGTTTTTGTGCATATTTAACAGTTGTACTTTCTAAAGACAATATTTAAAAATTTAATGACGATATATTTTTTATAAAATAAGTTTTTTTTTAAAGTGTAAGAGCGATATTTTAAAGATTTCTAAACAAAATTCTGATGTTTAACAACGATTTGAAAACGTTTTCTATTAACGTTTTTGTTGAAAAGTAAACAATAACAGAATTTTTCTGTGAATAATCGTTATTTATTTATTGACCATTGTTGCATGTGTTGTTGATTTGCACATAAATGTCTTTATTTAGTAACTTCTTAAATTCTATACGTGTGTGTGCTCCACGAACCTGGGTTAGCCAAATAAATAATAATAATTTCTTGATATCAGTATATGGTAAATTTTAGGCTTGTATAAAGGCCGGTCAATATGTAATAATTTTTATGCAAATTAAGAAATGTAATTTATCAACATGATCCCAGTACAATTTCACTTTTGTACATTTTTCATGTCATAGTAAGGTGATAACAGTATGTAAGTATCTTTATTGTTTTATAACGTAAAACTACGCAATTGCAACAGGTTTACATTTTGTTGAATTTACAAGATCTTTATGAAATAAAATGGATATAATGAAAAAATTGAAAATTCGGAGAGTTTAAAATATGGAAAATAATGAAAAAAAGTAATTTTTTAACCTCAAAATGATTTATCAGCTAAACACACAAAATGTTTTCTCATCTCTCTTTATATACTCTTATTTTACATTGAAGCGTGAGTTTTACATTGAAAATATCTGTTACGCAAACTTTGACTTTAATCATCATCGATGCTGACGTCACTAATATGACGTAACTTCCAACTTCTACCTTCAACCTTTCTGTTATGTTTTATCGCTAGCTTGTTTTAACAATATTTGTATTGGAACAAGTCGTTCCTTTAATAAATATATATTTGTTTTTTATCTAAAGGGATGTCCTCGTAACTACAACATACGTGAGTACAAAAACAACTAGAAATCCTTAAAAAGAAACATCGTATTTTTTGCTAAGCCTATATCAATATCGATATTAAACTTTTAAATGTCGGTCATAAGTGCGTTAAAATTTGTTATGAAATCTTAAAATATAATTATTAAAATTCAAAATGTTGGAATTATACCTTGAATATCATTACCAAACTTAAAATGCCTTAAATGCGTAAAACATTTATGCACAAAGTAAAATAAAACCGTCATAAATAAAATCTAAATATCTTTAATAAAATAAAAATATTCTTAATGATATCATAAATGCTCTTATTATTATTTTTTATATCAAAAATGTCCTTTTTGAATTTAAAAATGTGCGTGTGACCCTAATAAAATGAAAAAGTGTATACGATTAAAATAATATTTGCAATGCTTTTTTTCAAACACACATTGCATGAAATTGATAAAATAGGCATTTGTGACAAAATAATTTATTAAATTGTCCAATAGGATTATGCTATAATCCTTAATGCTTAAAAAAACATTCTTAAAATTAAAAAAAAGCTAAAAATAATTACGAAATTGTGAACGTTTGTTCAAATAAAAAGTTACCAAAAGAAATTCTTTTACTAAATTTCTAAGTTTATTAAATATAAATTCTTCTCCCACTTTTCCATTATGTAGATTACATCTATTTTTTATTTATTTAATTTTAGAGAAGGTATATAGTTATTAAATAAAACATAATGTAAATGAAATGAATTTAAAATAGTTATGTGTTTGATTAGCTTCCATTACATTATTATTATTAAAAAAAAAATAAAACTTGAATCTTTATAAAATTGATGCGCGGCTTATAGAAATAAAATGAACTAATTACTGAAGATTAAAAGAATTGAATATTGTGCAATATTTTATTTTATTATTATTATTTTGAAAATTTAAATTTTGACTATTCAATATATTTATATAGATTAAATGGCCGTTAAAACGCTATGAATGATGGAAATATTTTCGTAAAATTGTTTAACAATTTTAAAACAAATTATCAAATATAATCAAATTATAATAAATTTTCAAAGTGTAAAATTCAATAGAGACTTTGTTACGCAAAACTTTGACTTTAATCATCATAGATGCTGACGTCACTACTATGACGTAACTTCCAACTTCTACCTTCAACCTTGCTGTTATTGTTTACCGCTAACTTGTCTTAACAATATATGTAATGGAACAAGTCGTTCCTTAAATAAATATATATTTGTTTATATCTAAAGGGATGTCCTCGTAACTACAACATACGTGAGTACAAAAAACAACCACAAATCCTCAAAAAGAATAACCGTATTTTGCTAAGCCTATATCAATTTGGTAGCTGAGCGTTGTTTGGGCGCGCGAATTGGACTAACCGCCAATTGATCCATTTAAATCATAAAGAAAATAAATAATTGGACTAACCGCCAATTTAGAAAATAAATATTGAATAAAAATGGATACACATAACTTAGCAAAAATCGAACATTTAACAGAAAACAACTATACCACGTGGTCCATGAAAATGGAAGCAATTCTAGATTCAAAAGATCTCTTCGAGGACGTAATTGTTAATGACGAGCCAGACTTTACAAAAAATAAACTAGAATATGATATTTGGAAGAAAAAGAATCGGGAAGCATACAGCTTAATAATATTGTCACTTTCGGATGACTTAACAATCATCTTTCGAGGCGATAAAAGAGCCAAAAGAATTTGGTACGACATAAAGAAAAGGTTTGAAGGATCTCTAGAAAATAAAAGGATAGACCTAATGTTGGATTTAGCCAGACTAAAATTGAACCCAAATGAAAATGTCAACATGTATATTGTACGAGCACAGAAACTGGCACAAGAGATCACCCAGCTAGGAAAGACTGTAACAGAAAGAGAACTTGTACGATACATTGTTGAAGGACTCACACCTAACTTTGACACGATCGCAGCAGCACTGTCAATAAACAGAGAAATCTCCTTACCAGACTTGAGACAAACTCTACTGGATTTCGAGAAGAAAAGACAGGACAGAAGCAAAAATCCTGAAAATGCTTTCAGATCATCAGGCAACCAATTCAAAGAAAAATCATGCTTCATTTGCAAAAGAAAAGGACATTTCAAGAAAGACTGTTGGTTCAACCCTGACAACAAAGGAAATCAAAAGAATACAACAAACAAAAATAACATGGCCAGTACAAGGAACTACCATAAAGGACCAAAACAAAACAAAGACACAGCCAGGTCAGCAATCCAAGAACGAATGGAGGAACCATCCCAACGAAGAGACTCCACTTCAGAATACGCACTACATGCAAGCACAAGGGAGGAACGCCCGACAACTCAGGACGTGTGGATAATTGATTCTGCGTGCACAAGCCACATGACTTCCCATGGTGATTGGATCGAGCACAAGACGGAGGAGAGAAGAAGCATACAAGTGGCAGAAGAAGGGAGGCACATCGAATCTACCTCATCGGGATTAATCCAAGCTACTGTACAAGGTAAGGACAAACTTAACAACGCTGTAACCCTGCATAATGTCCTCCATGTACCACACCTGAAAGGAAATCTAATGTCCATTCCAAGCGTAGTAAGAAGAGGGAACTCTGTTCTTTTGAATTCTGAAGGAGCATACATATACTCTTCTGATGACAAGCTAATAGGAACAGGCAACTTTGATGGTAACATGTACACATTGAACCTATCACGTTTACCTGAAGCAACTCATGTTCCAAATGAACATTGCTTGATTTCAAAGGACAATTCTAGGACTGCATGGCACAGAAGGTTAGGGCATCCTAGTGACAACAAACTAGACCTGATTTTTAAGAACAATCTTCTAAAAGGCTTGGACTCTATAAATGGTACCCTTGATCAATGTGATGCTTGCTCATTGGGAAAAATGACCAAAGTACCCTATGTTCACACAGATGGCAATCAGGAAAGCTACCCCTTTGAAGCCATTTATGTCGATCTCTGTGGTCCAATGAGAATAAACTCCTTGGGCGGAAGTAAATATTTCTTGACCATCGTAGATGGATTTTCTAGGAGAATATTTGTAGAATTTCTCAAAGATAAACTCTCGGCAGCAGAAGTTTTGAAGAAGTTTATTGTAAAGAGAGAAAACGAGCTAAACTCAAAACTAAAACGACTTAGAACAGATAACGGAACAGAATTTATCAATAAAAACCTTGAAACTTTCATAGAATCCAAAGGAATTAAACATGAACTAACTACACCGTACACCCCAAGAAGCAATGGGAGAGTTGAAAGAGCTAACAGAACACTATTAGACAAAGGCCGAACACTTCTGGCAGACTCCCAATTACCCCTACACTTCTGGGCAGAAGCTGTGAATACAGCTGCATATCTGTACAATCTAACTCCCACAACCAGTGACCCAGACACTACCCCTATGGAAAAATGGAAAGGTAAAAAGCCATCCGTCTCTCACATCATGAGATTTGGTTGTGAAGTCTTCTATAAACTCGAGAATCATCAAAGACACAAACTAGAAGCTAAATCTAAGAGAGGAATATTTGTAGGCTATTCAAGATGCAGAAGAGCTTATCGAGTATTTGATATCACAGCGAGTCATTCTTGAAACCGCAGACATTCACTTCAGAGAGAACAATAATGTCATCTCGGAAGAAAAACAAAGTGATAATAATACGGACACTGACACATATTTCTTCATTCAGGAGGATGAACAACTGGACAATCATGTTCTATCAGATGTAGATATTGAAGAGCCAGCACCAGATACCATGATCAACAGACAGACAGAGTCAAGTGAATCAGACAGACCACAAAGAACTCGAACAATACCTAAAAGATTCGATGACTTCGTTCTGGCTACTACGAATGAAACCATTCCGAAAGACTATGATGAAGCCATCGCATGCGAAGACAAGAAACATTGGGAGAACGCAATGCTTGAGGAAATACAGAACATGTACTCGCATCAAGTATGGGAACTAGTACCTAGACCTGTAAACGCTAAAGTTGTCAAAAGTAAATGGGTGTTCAAAATATCTAAAGACCAAGAAAACAAAAACAAAACTTACAAAGCTAGACTTGTTGCAATGGGATACAACCAAATCCCAGGAAGAGATTACAACGAAAGTTTCAGCCCTGTAATTAAAAATGCCACCCTCAGGACTATTTTGTCAATAGCAGCAACAAAAGATTCAGTCATTAAACTATTTGATGTGAAAGCAGCCTATCTAAATGGAAACATTGAAAATACAATATTCATGGAACAACCTGCTGGATTTGTCCAAGACAGAAACAAAGTTTGCAAACTCAACAAAAGTATTTACGGTCTACCTCAATCCGGAAGATCGTGGTATGAGGAATTCAGTCAAGTACTTCATGACTGTGGACTGGAAAAACTTAAATCTGATCCTTGCCTATTTAAATGGAAGAATGAAGACAAATACTTCTATGTAGGGATATATGTGGATGACTTTATCACTGTTTCAGATTCTGAAGATACCTCAAACAGATTCATCAATAAATTGAGACATCACCTGGAAATAAAGGATGTAACATGTAAAGGCATGTTTTTGGGTATCAAGATCATACAAGACAAGGAGGGAATTTCGCTACAGCAAAGCCACTATGTACAACAAATATTGCAGAAATATGGAATGGAAAATTGTAAGGAAGTTTCAACACCAGGTTCCAAAGAAATCAATTTGGACAATCATATTGAAGATGACAATTGTGAACAGCACACTTACCAGGAAGCCTTTGGAATGCTAATGTTTCTAGCTGTTAACACCAGACCCGACATCGCTTACATCACTAGCAAACTTTCACAGTACTCCAGACAACCAAAACAGATGCACTGGACAGCAATCAAAAGAGTGATGAGATACCTACGAGGAACAATTGACCTAGGAGTGAAATTTGAAAGAGGGAAGACTGGAATCCTGAAGTCCTACGCCGATGCCAGCTGGTCGACCACTCATGACGGAAAATCCTACGGCGGATATGTATTGAAGCTCGGCGAAGCAACTATAGACTGGAAAAGTAGTAAACAACCACTCGTCGCCCTCTCCACAATGGAAGCGGAAATGATAGCTGCTTGTGAAAGCTGCTGTCAAATCAAGTGGATAATAAACCTGTTACGAGAGCTGGAAGAATGGAATTTCATGGAAAAACCAACTGCGATCTATACAGACAGTCAGTCATTGATCAACTGGATCTCCAGCCCTAAACAAAGCAGTCGCTGTAGACATATCAACAGAAAGTACCACTTCTTGAGAGACTGTTATGAATCCAGAGACATCTGCCTTCTGTACAAGCCATCCCAGGACCTGGAGGCGGATATCTTCACAAAGGACCTATCCCGAGACCAGATGAAGAAACACCTGGAGAGCCTCAGCATCGTGGGAATAAAGCCAAAGTAAGGAGGGAATTGTTACGCAAAACTTTGACTTTAATCATCATAGATGCTGACGTCACTACTATGACGTAACTTCCAACTTCTACCTTCAACCTTGCTGTTATTGTTTACCGCTAACTTGTCTTAACAATATATGTAATGGAACAAGTCGTTCCTTAAATAAATATATATTTGTTTATATCTAAAGGGATGTCCTCGTAACTACAACATACGTGAGTACAAAAAACAACCACAAATCCTCAAAAAAAAATAACCGTATTTTGCTAAGCCTATATCAGACTTTTATATTTATATACTTATGCTATTTTAAAATAGCACGCCTATATAGTAAATTATCAGTGAGCACATTAGTATCACTGATGATACTCTGTGCAGTTGCCTTTTTGACTTATTGTAATATATATCCACACGAAAAACTTTTGTCTGATAATTTATATTATGTCTGATGTTGGCCTAAAAGAAATAAAGACTTTTCTTTTTTTAACTTCCAAATACTTCTTGCTGATTAACGTCAACCAACAAACACGAGGACGTTACACTAAAGACGTAAAATAAATTTAATTTAGAAAATAAGATATAAAGTGAAAATATTCAAAACAAAATATAATGTTTAGAAACATGCTCTATATAATATATCTAAACATTATATTTTGTTTTGAATAATTTTAGTTTATATATTTTTTTTCTAAATTTATTCTATTTTACGTCTTTAGTGCTATTTTAAAAAATGCCATAAGTATTAACCTTGATGTATCTAGAACATTATGAAGGTCGGCAGAAGATTTTTTTTCCTTTTCAGATTTATGGATATTTTTTTTTTAAAACGCAAGCAGACGACAATAAGAACTGGTCTTTTGCTTTAGAAAAAATGTTGAATACATTTTAAAAATTTATTTTCCCACACATTGATACTATTTTGGATATCGAATTAAAGGAAAACTAAATTTCTATTACAGGTATGATTGTAAAATACAAATAATTATAGTTATTTAGGCGAATAAATGATATATATTTTAAAATAAATATAAAATCTATTATATATACTATACTTTATGTATATATAATCATATGGGACATTGATACCTTATAGATAGAAAGTTGAAAAATTGCCAAATACATATGTAGGCATGTGTAGGTTTACTTGAATACAATCCGTCACAAACCCCTACCTACCATAATTATCATAACCTATATCATTGTGTACATGTGACGAGTAGAGCAACCCACAAATGAAAATTTTATATACACTCATAGAAAAAAAAATTAAAGGAAGTGGAAGGTCTTTGATGTCGTCGGTCGTCGGCTTTTTTTTTTTTTGAAGGAGCCAGAGGCAATTTTGTTCACACTTAGTTATCTCGTGTCTTCAATAAAGGTCACTGTAATATCTTTCAGAGTTATTGTCTGAATCCCGATATACATGGTAAAAGGTACAACTTACTTAAGTTTTGTCCATGAGTTATTGTCTGAATCCCGATATACATGTTAAAAGGTACAACTTCCTTAAGTTTTGTCCATGAATGTATCTTTCAGAGTTATTGTCAGAATCCCGATATACATGGTAAAAGGTACAACTTCTTTAAGTTTTGTCCATGAGTGTATCTTTCAGAGTTATTGTCAGAATCCCGATATACGAGGTGTGTTCAAAAAGTATCGCGACCTTTGTGTTTTTTCAAAAATTATTTATTTATTCATGAATACCTATTTTGTCCCCTTCAAAGTAATCCCCATGAGATATTATACACTTGTGCCAACGGTTTTTCCAATCTTCGAAGCACTTCAAAAAATCATTTTTAAAAATCTTTTTCAGCTCCTCCTTCGATGCCGTCTTTATCTCGTCAAGCGTAGCGTAACGTCGTCCTTTCATGGGCCTCTTCAGTTAAGGGAACAAGAAAAAGTCACAGGGGGCCAGATCTGGGGAATACGGTGGCTGCGGCATCATTAGTGTGTTGTTTTTGGCCAAAAGCTCGCGCACAAACAACGATGTGTGAGCAGGGGCGTTATCGTGGTGCAAAAGCCAATTTTTGTTCTTCCACAAATCCGGGCGTTTCTGGCGAATTGCTTCGCGCAAATTGCGCATAACTTGCAGGTAATATTCCTTATTGACCGTTCTACCCTGTGGCAAGAACTCATGATGCACCACGCCCCTGCAATCGAAGAAAACTGTCAGCAAAACTTTCACCTTCGACCGAACTTGGCGCGCTTTTTTCGGTCTTGGTTCGTGCGGCAGCTTCCATTGAGATGATTGAGCTTTGGTTTCCACGTCATAACCATAAACCCACGCTTCGTCACCAGTTATGACCCTCTGGAGCAAATTTGGGTCGTCGCGGACAGAGTCCAACATCTCATTAGCAATGTTCATGCGATGCTGTTTTTGGTCGCAATTGAGCAATTTTGGTACGAATTTCGCGGCGACCCGTCTCATGCCCAAATCATTGATAAAAATCGAATGGCACGAGCCAATCGATATGTTTAGGTCCTCAGCAACTTCTCTAACGGTGATTAGACGATTGGCCAATATAATTTTCTCCACTTCATTAATTTTCTCGTCTGTTGTTGAAGTGCTCGGGCGTCCGGCACGCTCTTCGTCGTTCACATCTTCTCGGCCTTCTGAGAACATTTTGTACCACCGATAAACGTTGCTTCGGTCCAAGGTAGCTTCTCCGTATGCCACAGTCAACATTCGGAATGCATCCGCGCACTTAATTTCGTTTTTCACACAAAATTTGATACAGGTTCTTTGATCCATTTTTTTTAATAGGTAAAAATCGAAGACGATCCAAAACACCTGCAAGCAAAGCAGCTGTCAACAATTAAGTGAACATTCAAAATGGCCGAGCTTGTCGGCATAAGTGAGAGACATGAGTACGAACATAAAGCCACAAAAAGATCGAAATTCGAATATACGTAACCCGCGAAAATTCAAAAGTCGCGATAGTTTTTGAACACACCTCATACATGGTAAAAGGTACAACTTCCTTAAGTTTTGTCCATGAGTGTATCTTTCAGAGTTATTGTCAGAATCCCGATATACATGGTAAAAGGTACAACTTCCTTAAGTTTTGTCCATGAGTGTATCTTTCAGAGTGATTGTCAGAATCCCGATATACATGATAAAAGGTACAACTTCCTTAAGTTTTGTCCATGAGTGTATCTTTCAGAGTTATTGTCAGAATCCCGATATACATGGTAAAAGGTACAACTTCCTTAAGTTTTGTCCATGAGTGTATCTTTCAGAGTTATTGTCAGAATCCCGATATACATGGTAAAAGGTACAACTTCCTTAAGTTTTGTCCATGAGTGTATCTTTCAGAGTGATTGTCAGAATCCCGATATACATGATAAAAGGTACAACTTCCTTAAGTTTTGTCCATGAGTGTATCTTTCAGAGTTACTGTCAGAATCCCGATATACATGGTAAAAGGTACAACTTCCTTAAGTTTTGTCCATGAGTGTATCTTTCAGAGTTATTGTCTGAATCCCGATATACATGCTAAAAGGTACAACTTGCTTAAGTGTTGTACATGAGTGTATCTTTCAGAGTTATTGTCTGAATCCCGATATACATGCTAAAAGGTACAACTTGCTTAAGTGTTGTACATGAGTGTATCTTTCAGAGTTATTGTCTGAATGCCGATATACATGCTAAAAGGTACAACTTCCTTAAGTATTGTCCATGAGTGTATCTTTCAGAGTTATTGTCTGAATCCCGATATACATGCTAAAAGGTACAACTTGCTTAAGTGTTGTCCATGAGTGTATCTTTCAGAGTTATTGTCTGAATCCCGATATACATGCTAAAAGGTACAACTTCCTTAAGTTTTGTCCATGAGTGTATCTTTCAGAGTTATTGTCTGAATCCCGATATACATGGTAAAAGGTACAACTTCCTTAAGTTTTGTCCATGAGTGTATCTTTCAGAGTTATTGTCTGAATCCCGATATACATGGTAAAAGGTACAACGTCTTTAAGTTTTGTGTGTCCACGAGTATTTAAAAAATGAATTCTCTATATATAGGCGTTTAATATTCTCTTATATATGGAATTCTTAATACATCTTTTATGATCTCTACAACACCTAGCGCCACCGAGCGGCAGTTTGTAGAACTACTTCTTAAACGTTGACCGGTCAAAAACAAAGAAAAAATGAAATGATAATTTTTTTAAAAGTCTATTAAAAAAATAGAAAGCTTCAGCTACAGTGCGGTATATCACATCACGTGATTGCGCGGGCAGTCGATAAATTGTAAGCTTGTAAAAAGAACGCCTTGCATAACAACTTCTAATTTGTAATGGATAGAAAATTCGAACAACGAATTTGTATTAAATTTTGCTACAAAATTGGGAAATCGGCTTCAGAAACTTTAGATTTGTTGAAATTGGCATTTGGAAATGAAAATGTAAATAAACCCACCACATTTAGATGGTTTTCACGAATTAAAAATGGAATGGAATCGGTGAAAGATGAGAAGCGTGTTGGACGTCCAATTCTGCAAAGGAACCCCTGAAAAGGTGAGCCAAATTTCAAATTTGATAAAAGAAAATCCACAAATAGGGTTACGGGACATTGAGGAAGAAACAGGGATATCAAAATCATTAGTTGGATCGATAATTAAAGAAGACTTGCAGTTAAAGAAGACACCTTCAAAATTTGTCCCTAAAATGCTCACAATCCAACAAAAGGAGAATCGCGTTGAAGTTGCCAAAAATGCTTGAAATGGTGGAAGAAAACCCTAATTGGAAGGAAAAAGTAATAACTGGAGACGAGACATGGGTTTACGGGTATGACCCGGAAACAAAACGCCAATCCATGGAGTGGAAAGGAAAAGATGAACCAAGAACAAAGAAATCCCGACTTTGCAAGTCAAAAAACAAAGTCTTATTGGTCACGTTCTTTGACATAAAGGGAATTGTGCATTATGAATATCTAGAGGAAGGTCAAACAATCAATAAGGAGTCTTATTTAAACATTATGAGACGTGTACGTGAATCAATTCGTCTGAAAAGAAGTGAAATCATGATAATGCACCACACCACACACCGCTACATCTGTACTGACTTATTTGGCTAAACACGGCATCCAAATACTTCAACACACACACACACACACACAACCTCCCTATTCCCCAGACCTAGCTCCAAATGATTTTTTTCTCTTTCCAAAACTCAAAATGGCTCTAAAAGGAAGGAGATTTGACACTAGAGAGTCCATCATAGCGGATTCGAAAAAGGTCTTGAAGAACATCCCGAAAGATGCCTTTTCTAAATGTTTTAAATCATGGGAGAAGAGATGAAAATTATGTATAGATGCGGGAGGGGACTATTTTGAAAAATATTAATATATATTTTTTTGATAATTCTATTTTTTCTTTATTTTTGACCAGTCTCATTATTTATTGGACACACCTTGTATATACTGGAGAATTTATTACGACAAAAGAGAATACTTCACCAATAAACTTTCCACCTTTTTTTTAAATGAACGACAGTGGTTCACCAAAACATCAAAATGACAAAAAAATTTATAAAAAGGTCAATGAAGTCTTAAATTTGAATTTAATATTTATCCCTTACTTCACACAACCTTTTTAGTTAATTTCAAAATATTATTATTAAAAAGAAGACTTAAAAATATGCATAATAATCTCCAAATTGAATCCAGAAATAATTTATCGCCTGTATAATCCTATTTACATATAAATTTAAAATATAAGATTACGTCTCTTTTATTATATTAAGTTATATGTAAAATAGGATATATATATGTTATATCAAAATATTATTTCATTTAAAATTATATTTCATAGATTCAAATACTCTGTTAAATCGACCGCCAGAGGTCACACTTCCCCTTTAAAAACTCATTGTTGTTCTTTCCCGTTGGCCGGCTCAAAACTTTTGTACATTATGTAAATAATCTTTTGTTTTCCTTATTCTACTCGCCTTAAGCCAGGCCTTACTTTTATCAAATTATGTTCTTTTATATATTCCTAAGCTCAATTAAAGCAATCTCTGATCAAAATTATTTTATTATTCCCACGACTGCATCACCATAGCATAATCTCAACAATTCCAAAATCAGCAGAAAATCTCATTTGTTTTTATTACAATAAGCCGACAGGATACGAACCTGTGCGGGGAAACCCCAATGGGTAAAAATGTATAAGTTAATTAAAATATTGAAGATATGAGAAATAGGTAATATAATTTTGTTGTTGTCCTCCCGGCCGACTGTTTTACATATGGTGTTGTGTTAAAAATTGATTTAGCTTAAAATGCAAAGGTTTAAAGGTAAAACATGGAATGAGCTATATTTAGTAACTAATTATACAAAGGAAAATAAGCTTTACGAGGATTAAAGGGTGTGATAGAATTTAAAGGGCAAAATAAGCTATGGCAAAATTGATATTTAAAAATGATTTGACAAAAAGGAATATATCTCTAAATATGCGAATGAAAACTATTGTAAACACGAGAGAAAAGTTAAAACGGGGTAAATCACGCAAAAGGTAGATACAAGGTACCTTGGAAGGGATAATTCCGGCTCGAGGTGGCTGTAGATGGAGATTACTGGTGTTGCAGAGGATAGGTGGAGTTGATTTTCGGAGATGGCTGTACGGAAGAAGACTGCTTGTAGCTTGAAACTGCTGGAGATGGAGATATCCGGATTTGTATGGCGTTAACTGGAGATGTTTGCTGGTTGAAGACTATGTTTGGATGAATTGGACTATTTTTGATTGGGTATGGCTATGTTTGATTGAAGAATTTGCATATTATAAATGAACTATTTTTAGGTGAAGGATTTGCATAGTTGAATTTGAAATTTTTGCTTTTGCCATTTTAAAAAATAAACAGGTAAATATCCTGTCGACTTATTGTTATAAAAACAAATGCGATTTCATTTTCTGCTTGATTTTTGATCATGTTGAGGATTATGGTAATGCAGTCGTGGTTAACAATCTTGAAAGAATAATAATAATAATATTGAAGTTCAGAGATTTCTTTATTTGAGCTGAGGAATATATAAAAGAACATATTTTGATAAAAGTACTGCCTGGCTTAAGGCGAGTAGAATAAGAAAAACAAAAGATTATTTACATAATGTACAAAAGTTTTGAGCCGGCCAACGGGAAAGAACAACAATGAGTTTTTAAAGGGGAAGAGTGACCTCTGGCGGTCGATTTAACAGAGTATTTGAATCTATGAAATTATAATTTTAATTAAAATATTATTTTAATATAACATTCCCCCCCCGGTCGATTTAACAGAGTACAGTGGTACCTCGACATACGAGTTTAATTCGTTCCGCACCCTTGCTCGTATCTTGAATTACTCGTATCTCGAAGCAAATTTCCCCATACAAAACAATTGAACTACCATTAATCCGTTCCAACCTCCAAAATGTCACCCCAGTTATTTTTGTTACGTGGTTTTAAATAATAAAAACGTATTTATAAATATCAAATATTTATTGCACAAAAACAAAAAAGAGAATGTAAAGAAATAAATTGAATATCCTCACTGGTCTTTGCCTTTTCGCTACATTTTTCTCGCTTTCACCTGTAGGCCGTTTAGAAAAAAACATGTCCAAGGAGGTTTGTTTCTTCCTCCCTCTCAGAATGTTCCGGAAATGAGTTAGGCAAGTGTCATTAAAAATATAATAAACTTGAATTTGTTTATTTAAGTCTCAAAAAACAAAGCTTTGCATATAGAACAAATAATAATGAAGAAGAAGAAAGAGACATTTTAGGAAAAGCAAAAACAAAACAAAAGTACTGGTCAAAAAGAAACATTTAAAATCACAGATTAATATCTTCAACACTACCGAACCGAACTCGTATCTCGAATTTCGCTCGTAACTAAAAGCAAAAAATCACTTGCTCGTCGGCTCGTATCTCGAAAAACTCGTATGTTGGGGCGCTCGTATGTCGAGGTACCACTGTATTTGAATCTATGAAATTATAATTTTAAATAAAATAATATTTTAATATAACATATATATATAATTGAAGTCTGTGTTAGACACATAAAAAACAAGATTAGATTTTTATCAAACATTTCGCCCCCCTCCCTGCATGTAAATTGGAATTATATAACTACGATAAAACCACTTGTGCGTGTTTAAAGAAATAGCTGATTTTTTATCAATGAGATATATATTTCAAAAATTACTTTTTTTTTTCAAAATACGAAAATTTTTAACTACATATATCAAAAGATAAATATATATATATCACATCATCTTTTGAATTTTAATAGTAAATTATCAGTTTGTGATTAACTTTTTAAAAATATTCTTATGGTAGATTGATAAAAAAGAGAAATAGCTCTTTCACAGAATATTTCGTCTGCATTTAAAATAGGAGGCGCCATTTTGCAAATAATTGATTTCAAATTACGAAACTATTTTAGACGCGTAATATTCTTTTTAAAATAAAACAATTTCTACTGCCCTTACTGCAATGGAAAAATTAAAGGTAGGGCCTGGCTCATCAGTGGTGAGCCCTCCCAGCGGTTTCGCCAGTTTAATCTAACATACTGCTGTTATATTGCTTTTTTGGAACATGGCGCGCTAGTGCATCGTAATATAATTGATTTCAAGATTTATAAAAGGATAGAAGAAAGTTCGTTTTTTTTAACTGATTAATATTCTTTATGCAGGAGGTATTATATAATTGTACAATCCCATAATTCAATAAAATTTATTGTTCAAGGTCAATACGTGTTTCTGTTCCAAAATCATTTTATTAGGTACCACTCAAAAAGAGCAACCTAGTTTATGATATTTACAACAATGAATAATATGTGAAGGTTATTCACATACTAAACAAAATGTTAACTCTTTTTAGTTTTGTGAAAAAATAGTACAAATGAAATATTGTACTGGGATAAGGTGCATAAATTAAGAAAAGGGTATCTCCTTAACGTGCAACTGAAAGTTGCTGATGGCTTGCGCCATCTATCGGAATAAATATCAGCTATTCTCGTTGATTTTTAATTATTCCAGAATTGGCCAAATACCCATTCTTGATTAGTCAAGAAAAGCTGACCACGGACGCGTTTCGGGCTGTTGGCCCTCATCAGCGTGGTGCAAGCTGTACCTCAACGACCAAAAAAATTTTGGTCATTAAGGCATCCTGAAAAATCATGAAACGGGTAGTTAAGGTCAGAATTGCGTGAGGACGCTACACAATGTGAAAAATAGTACAAATGCAATATTTTACTGGGATAAGGTGCATAAATTAAGAAAAAGGCATCTCCTTATCGTGCAACTGAAAGTTGCTGATGGCTTGCGCCATCTATCGGAATAAATATCAACTATTCTCGTTGATTTTTAATTATTCCAGAATTGGCCAAATACCCATTCTTGATTAGTCAAGAATTAGTCAAAAATATTTTTTTGGTCGTTGAGGTACAGCTTGCACTACGCTGATGAGGGCCAACAGCCCGAAACGCGTCCGTGGTTAGCTTTTCTAATAAAATCAAGAATGGGTATTTGGCCAATTCTGGAATAAATAAAAATCAACGAGAATAGTTGATATTTATTCCGATAGATGACGCAAGCCATCAGCAACTTTCAGTTGCACGATAAGGAGATACTTTTTTCTTAATCTTTTTAGTTTTGTTTTAATTGAATCTTCTTCTTTCTTATCTCCACTCAATCATATTAGGGTATCAAGTTGTGACCCTTGATGGTGTCTGTTTGACAACCATCATAATTGTGTGAAGTAGAATGCGTCTGCCTTTGTCATTAAGACTGGGAGCACTACTCAGTAGCAGGCCGACTTAGCTCTAAAAGAAATGGCCACCTCTGACATGAGGAACAGATGCCATGTGCAGCCGCTCCTAACATGGGGTACAAACGCTGCTCATCCTGTATCCCTGGATCAGGAACCCTTACAGGGTACTATCAGCCGGGCCAGCTGAGCCCAGGTTTTTTAGTGAGCTTGTTACTGCTCCCCCTCCTTCTTTTTCATCCGGGCTTGGGACCGGCAAAGGCGGAGTTTTTAAATTTTAATTGAATAAGTCTCTAATATCTAGCATATTTTCATTCTAAAATATTCCTTAAAACTTTTTAAATCTCTAAATTGCTTTTCTCGAATACACACAATTACTTGGATGAATTGTGAAGAGTAATGATAAACGGGAAAATAAATGTGCTTTCGTTGAAAAGAAACTTATGCGGTATAAATTTCAAATGTCGTTTTAAAAAATATATTTAAAATATCATTATAAAAATAACGTCATCTATCAATGAAAATTATAAATATTTTTAACGATATTTTTATTTTTAAACATATACAGTAGAGCAACCTCCATGAGAGGACACTCGCGCTAGAGGACACCCTCTATACAAAAGACAGTTTTCATTTGTAAAATTACCATTTTACTATTTAGTAACTCACCGGTAAGAGGAAATCTCTCCCTAAAGGACACTTTGGCTCTGTAATTAGGGGTTGTTCTTTACAGGTAGGTAGTTCTACTGTATTTAGCAAATCTCCAGTAAGAGGACACCTCTCCCTAAAGGACACTTTGGCTCTGTAATTAGGGGTTGTTCTTTACAGGTAGGTAGTTCTACTGTATTTAGCAAATCTCCAGTAAGAGGACACCTCTCTCTAAAAGACACTTTGGCTCTGCCTCTAGGTGTTGTCCTTTACAGGGAGGTTCTACTGTATTTAGTAACTCTCCAGTAAGAGGACACCTCTCCCTAAAGAACACTTTGGCTCTGTAATTAGGTGTTGTCATTTACAAGGAGGTTCTACTGTATTTAGCAACTCTCCGGTAAGAGGACACCTCTCTCTAAAGGACACTTTGGCTCTGCAACTAGGTGTTGTCCTTTACAGAGAGGTTGTTCTACTGTATTTAGTAAATCTCCAGTAAGATGATACCTCTCCCTAAAGGACACTTTGGCTCTGTAATTAGGTGTTGTCCTTTACAAGGAGGTTCTACTGTATTTAGCAACTCTCCGGTAAGGGGACACCTCTCCCTAAAGGACACGTTGGCTCTCTAACTAGGTGATGTCTTTTACAAGGAGGTAGTTCTACTGTATTTAGCAACTCTCCGGTAAGGGGACACCTCTCCCTAAAGGACACGTTGGCTCTCTAACTAGGTGATGTCTTTTACAAGGAGGAAGTTCTACTGTATTTAGCAACTCTCCGGTAAGGGGACACCTCTCCCTAAAGGACACGTTGGCTCTCTAACTAGGTGATGTCTTTTACAAGGAGGTAGTTCTACTGTATAATTACAATTATTTCTACAACCCTCAACCGGCGATGATAAAAATGAAAGACCTCTTTCAATCTTTAATCATTGCAGAATAAGAGGGCTGTAGAAATAATTTTAATTATATTTATTTCAAAGAAAAGGAGGGTTAAATAAAATATGTTTATCAATAAAATTGTTTTATTGATTTTTTACCCTTCAAACAAAATTCTAGAGATCGTGATTTTGAATGTAGTTAGTTATTATTATTATCCATTTAGTACACGTGGTGCAGGCCATGGTATTCATGATGGATAGGTAACGATTGCTTTAACTGTAAGTGCACTACATGTCTACACAGGTAGAAATATGTTCGAATTTTATAATTACAAGTGTTAATACAAATCAATAACACGCCATCTATATATAACGTAGAAGACATTAAGACACGAATGTTTTCTTTTCACAAATATATCAAACTTCTACCTTCCTTACTGCGAGGAAAAATTATTGGGAGGGCTTGGCTCATCAGTGGTGAACCCTCCCAGCGGTTTCGCCAATTTAATCTACTAGACCGCTTCTTTAAAGCTCTAATACTGTATTGGATCATTCTGCTTTTATATGCTACACTGAAGGATGGAATCTTAGAAATGGTATTCAAGTAAACTATTGATATAAGATTTTAGGAATGTAGAAGTTTGATTTATTTGTGAAAAGAAACATTCGCGTCTTCATTCGTTATACCTACAAGTGTATCAGAGCCCCGTTTGGTTTACTTGCACTTACTAGAGAAGTAGGACTTTTGCAAGAATCAGGGGTCATTGAAGCGATTTTATTTTCAGAAAAAAAGTGTCCAATGCGGGATTCGATCTGGGGACGTGATTGTCGGTTTATGTCACTCTTCCACCAAACCCATGAAAGCAGTTCATTGGCTCGTTATTTAGAATGCTATTTTTCAACAACCTAATTTATACACTCATGGACAAAACTTAAGGAAGTTGTACCTTTTAGCATGTATATCCGGGATTCAGACAATAACTCTGAAAGATACACTCATGGACAAAACTTAAGCAAGTTTTACCTTTTAGCATGTATATCGGGATTCAGACAATAACTCTGAAAGATACATTCATGGACAAAACTTAAGCAAGTTTTACCTTTTAGCATGTATATCGGGATTCAGACAATAACTCTGAAAGATACACTCATGGACAAAACTTAAGCAAGTTTTATCTTTTAGCATGTATATCGGGATTCAGACAATAACTCTGAAAGATACACTCATGGACAAAACTTAAGGAAGTTGTACCTTTTAGCATGTATATCGGGATTCAGACAATAACTCTGAAAGATAAACTCATGGACAAAACTTAAGGAAGTTGTACCTTTTAGCATGTATATCGGGATTCAGACAATAACTCTGAAAGATAAACTCATGGACAAAACTTAAGGAAGTTGTACCTTTTAGCATGTATATCGGGATTCAGACAATAACTCTGAAAGATAAACTCATGGACAAAACTTAAGGAAGTTGTACCTTTTAGCATATATGTCGGGATTCAGACAATAACTCTGAAAGATATTACAGTGACCTTTATTGAAGACACACGAGGTAACCAAGTGTGAACAAAATTTTCTCTGTCTACTTCAAAAAAAAAAAAAAAAAAAAGTAGACGAGCGACGACATCAAAGACTTTCCACTTCCTTAAGTTTTATTCATGAGTACAAACTCTCTACTCTCCTTAAATATCATCATCCAGATAAAAGTAAAAAAAAATTGTTGAAATGTAAACAGAATAAACTTACACAAAAAAAAAAACATTTTCTATCTTTTTTAAAAAATTATAAATATTTCAATAAAAATATTTTCGCAGTGCTTTTGATAATGATTAATTATTTAACAATATTTTTTAGAAATATTTTAATTTCTCTCTCTATGCAAATAAAAAAAACATGTTTTTTAAACTTGTATTCCTAATATTTTAAAAATTACTTAAAAACCTTTCAAATATTCTCTTTTTTCAACCCTAATTTTATTTACCATCCTAAATATTGCTTATTAAGAAATGTAAAAAAATAAATGACTAGAGAAAAAACGTTTTTAATAAAATATCTGACATATTTATATATAATGGATATATCTATTTTTATAAAACATTTTTACATAAATCAATTTATTTAAAAAAAAAAAACTATGCATCTATAAAAATAAACATTTTAGATGGAGTTTTAAAAGAAAAAAATAAATAAAATATCATTAGATCAACCTTTTAAAAGAATCATTTATTCATTATCGATGTTTTGTTTTTTAAAAATTATAAATAAAAAAATAAAAAATATAAATTTAGAGAATAAATTTATTAAAAAAAAAAGCTAGTTAGTATTTATTGATGCATTTTTAAACACATAACTTTCTATGAATAATTTTCATGTATATACTTTAATAAAAAGTTCACATTTTATATATATAAAATTTTAATCCGTTATAAAAAAAAATGTTTATTAAAACTCTATAAATACATTTTTTGATACGATAATGAATAATTTTGAAAGTAATATGTAAAAAATGTTGATTGATAGAGTTTTCCTTGAGAGAAATATTTGCTAAGCATGTGACAAGGCTTTTATTAAATTATTAAAAAAGGAAATTTAGCAGAGTATTATATAGGGAAAATTAAGGATAAAATTGAATCAAGTTTTCTTATTAAATTAAATAATACTTCCCCCAAAACGTATATTTTAAAATTAAAGCAGCCAATTTTTCCATCAAACGATCTAAAGTAAATCTTGATAAATGAATACTTAATTTAAATATATTAAAATAAATATTTTTTTGGTATAAAAATATTTATAACGATAATTTTTAAACCATAAATTACACCAAATTATATTATACATTACTAATATATTAAATAGGGAAATTTATTTTATAAATATTTTATTTCAACACACAAAACGCGATATCCCGGCTAGGGATAATTGCGTCGAGTTACAATTTTTTAAACAGAAACAGTTATAAACATATTATACAAGAAAAAGCAATCAAAAATAAAAAAGAGAAACAATAATATATATTAGAAACCTGAACCTTTTTTCAGGTTTGAAAGATAATCCCAAATATATTTACAAAATAGTTAAATCTATGATAATTCTCTCTGCTATTTACAAATTGATATAGATCTACAACATTATTTATTGTCTGTTGTCTAGCGGTGAAGGAGAGTGGGCATTCCAGCAGTAGGTGTCTCGAGTCCTGGAATTCGTTGCCACAATGACAGCTAGTCTTCAACCGCTCCAATTTTTGATAAAATCCCTTAATATTTCCTTGGTTCGTTATAAACGGGGTATTATAAAAATTGGAACGGAAAAATGTTGCAATTCCAAATGGGAAAAAGCTTTGGAATGTTTCATTTGTTTTTAGAAATATTTCATCCATTTTTACGCTTAAAAATGATCTAATTATACTTGGAGAATGTGGTCTATAAGCATTTTGATCCTCTATTGAAAGATGAGCCAAATCATATTTAATTATTTTAGATTCAATATAATCTGTGAGAAGGGGGATGTTCGCAATACTATGGACACAGTTGGAATATGTAGTTTTGTAGGCTCTGCTTGTTGCGTTCCCGGTTTGGATAGATGAAAAGGGAGGATACGCGATGTGACTTATTAAAGTTTCCTTACTTAAGTATATATATATATAGCAATTTAGGCCAACAACCCATGTATATAACCCGCAGCAAGACCTTAATGTTGTATAATAGAAGCACAGCTGTCAATGATGCACTATCGACATGTGTCTTTACATCATCACATGTAATGCAATTTGTGAAATTAAGGTGTGGGGGGTAGTACCATAAAGCAAAAAGGAATGAAATATGTATGAGAGGAAACAAGAGAATTTCTCTAGATATTTATTTAAATAAATTAAAATTTGGGAACATGTCTATACTGACGAGATATGCTATTTACATAATAAAAATTTAGATAGAGGTGACCTGAAGTTACTTTATAGCCCTTTAGGGCCCATGCGAAATCTAGGTTGGTTACTACGCAAAAAGGGGGAGGGGGGGGGGGGGGGGGCGCTAAGTCATAATGACAAATGGCTTACCTTTTTTCGAAAGTGCCGGCAAAGGTCTGGTCTCCCGTCTGAAAACTGTCCTCTCACTGAGCGACTCCGATTGAATTTTTTTTGCCTTTTGGCAAAGAACCCTCTTTTATTCATGTCTCTCTCCGTTTTCATTCGCCGAAAGAAACACCAATCAAAATGGCCAACGGCTCCAGTATACAATTTCATCGACGCCCCAGGCCTCTCCCATCAAAATAGAACATATAGTATTACCAAAACAAAAAAAATCTAAAGAGAGAAACAGCTACGGCGATAGTGTAAAATTTCAGACGCCAGGCCCCCCCCCCCCCCCCTCCACATGGATTGAAATACTATCCTCCCTTTTTCTCGGGACGGTATATATATATCGCCCCCCCCTCCGTCTTAGCTAAAAATCGACACAGGCCCCTTTTCACTTGAACTGTAATATAACGCTTTCCTTTCTCGGGAAGGATATTTTATAAGGTTCAGTCTTTTAGAGATCTTCCTTCTCCATTTTTTTTTCTGGTCACCTTTACCTAAATTTTTGGTGAGGGGAATATATGTACATATGAAACAACAGCTTCCAGCGCGGATGTCTCTGGGTGTCACTGGTGTCTTCTTCACCAGGCATCAGCTTTCGGCATGGAAGTCTGGTGTCATCAATTGTCTAGGTTTCTGGGCAAAAAGTGGTCTGTAAGTCTATGTGGGAGGGAAGCCATGTATCCATTTGATTTGATTATACATACGCCTTCTGTTGGGGTATGGTTACAAAAACGTGCCCCAACAATCCTCCCCCTGCCAAGTAATGGACAAATGCGTTTGTGCTACTCATTATTCATCTGCCTTTCATCAGTTACTATGAAAGCAGGCCCATTTCTAGCAAAATGCATTTTCCATTACTAGGTGAAGCCAGATGTACCGAAACCTGTAGGGAAGATAAGGCTAGTCAAAATGATGGTATGCCATTCTAGATGTTTATTATTCCGAACATTAGTGGGCATTGCGCATCCTGGCAAAGGGGTTTTTATGTGTTATTATTCCGTCAGCACACTGTTATCAACATAGGTTATGGGGGACAGTCATATCATATGTATGGAAGTAAGCAAGGTCATCTGTCTTACCATTCATGGGTATATATACCACCCTTCCACTTTCTTCTTTGGCCTTGAGGAGTAGGCCTTCCTTGTGGTAAGTCCTCTCAACCCCATCCTTGCCTCTTGTGGTGCTGGATTCATTGCTACCTTCTTTCTGCTAACAATACAGTTAGAACATTTCCCTATTACATATTATATATAAAAAATTGGGCGCCAAGAAGTCGTTTAGAAATAACTGACTAGTCCAACTCCTAAAACATGCCAGCATCTTTATTTAAGTACCAATCAAGACATTCGTGTGGTATAGTTATACATATACAATCAAAGGAAAGGATAATTATAGTTAGCTGAAAGAAATATCTTGATACATAATAATTAGCCTATGACATGATGACTTTTGCTAAATTAAAAAAATTACAGAAACAAATTGTGAAAGTAATTATTAAATAAGGCACGAAATATGTAATGATAAAATGAATCCTTCCATGTTATATGATGAGTATAATATATATATTGAAGTAAACATATCATGTAGATAGTGATTAAATATGTTAAGATATAAGTGATAAAAAAATCATCCCATGACAGATGACAAAAGAAACTACTACAAGATTATATATGGTGACAAAATATATATAATTAAATATTTAATATAAATATTAATATCATGAATATCAAAATAAAATTGTTGAAATGAATAGTATACGACTATAATATAATATATATGACATAAAAATAATAACATATTGAATAAGAAAATGTAAACATAATATATATTTGTGCGCTGAGGGTTCAAGGTTTAGTATCTCAGTTAAGTTTTCAATCTTATCCAGTCTGGAATCACGAGTTGGTCACTGGGTAATATTCGTCTATCCCGATCCTATTGGAGGGTGTGTTCTCTCTTGTGTGTTAGATTCCTCAAATTACAATACTCTCTCAACCCAGATGGGTACGTCATTTAGAATCTTGGTCAAATGGAACATAGCCCAGACCTCTATTAAACTACACAGTCCATTTAAATCTAGGGTGACAACCGTATGAAGAGAAATTTTCTGTTTTGGCAGAGCGACTAATCAATTTCTACTATTTTGTTTGTGGCTCCGTTTACCTTGCCTCTGGGGTGTGTACAGTTCAGCTACCTCCCCCTTCCAAGAAATTCACATTACTTTCATCTACTAATATACCCTCTATTCATTGACCTGAATCCTATAAATCTACATCTTATAAGTTTGAATTTTATCAATCTGAAATTTTGGTTCCTTTTACAAATTCCTTCAGAATTCTACTCCCTGTATAACTGCTCTTAATTCTACTGTCCTCAATACAACACTTCTAAAACTTTGACTCACTGGCTTGTTCTGGCGTCTCGTTCGCGGTCATTATAGTTAACTAATACTTTAAAATCTTATCCTAACATGGAACGAGTCTAAACTCGTTGAAGGTCCTAATAATTACTTATTCTGCCTCTCGAATCGGTCTTATGCTCGAATTCATTCCAACAAAACGTATGGCAGGGCGAATCCTTTATTAGAAGAAACTTCCGCTAGCTATGGGGGATCAAACTGGTACCCAAAAAAAATTCAATAGACGGAAACACTTCGTCTAGAATAACTGGGCAATCTCTGCCTACTTGCCAATCTTACAGGACCTCCCGTCTGGAACACCCCCGCTCCAGCCACGCTAAAAGCGTCGAAACTACGGTGTCAGATCGGTTACCCAAGGTCGCGCCGTTATACCCCAGGCTATACGGCATGGCTAAAACAAATCCCCCATCCTGCATAAAATTCAATCTATACCTCTTCGTTTCCTCTTGCGAGGAGGAGGTGAGTGGGAAATTTGGCTTGATCCTTGCCTTCCACTATCTCCAAGTCTGAGGGTCGGGATAGGGATCATTTATCCACAATCCTTAGAATTCAAGCAAAACTAAGATAAAAGAAAATCAAAGGAAAATTATACCCCCTAACGAGGGACCTAACAAAAAGGGAGCGAATATTTTCTAACTAGATAGAGTTGTAGTTGTCCTGTTTGAGGCTTCTCGGTCCTAACAAAATTCGAAATAAAAAATAAAATAAAATAAAAATCGATCCTATTAAAGTCCTTTAACCCTATTCTAATGTATTTTGGGCTCACAATATAATAGTTTTTAACCTTTTTCTACATTCATTGCACCAATTCATTCATACACCCTCCCCCCTATCATTCGCGGTACGCATACAAACTAAGGTTGAAAGCTGCTACAAAGGCCAAAATACTCATTTATCTATATCAATAGATCCTAACGAATGATAACATCTTTCAGGACGCAATGTGAAATCAAATAAAATAATAAAATTAAAACAAGTTGGGAACTAAAGCCCTAGGTTACTCAAAAGAAAATGCCTCTGTACAAGCTCTATATATACTAATACTTTATACTCGATAAATGATTGTTAACAATAATTGTTAACAATTCTAAATAATCTGGAAGCTAACCTACTAAAAAAAAAAATCAGTGTAACTTCAAAAACTGCCCTTGCCTTGACACCAAGCGACTTTTCACGACAATTCTATATAAAGACATACACAAATTATAATGGCGAATAAAGAACCATTAAACGTGACACCTCATAAAAGCGGATTGAGTCACTCCCCTAGTCACCGTGGGTGAAGTCACTATCTTCTTACTTCCTCGTGCGTCTGCCCCCTTTGCAGTAGTCCGACCTCAGCACTCTATTGAAAGATGGATTTATAGGGTTTACGATTCACTACCCAACACTAACATTCTCAAGTGCTTTCCAAGGATCGACTACAGTTTGGGCCTACTTAACTTCTACCCCTGACCTAGGGTCCCTATACTTCACAACTTCACTCTGAGAGATTGAACTTTTATGTCCTCATTAGACACCTATTTAAAAGCTACTACCTGAAGGCCAGGGATTATAGGGTTTCTGAATTACCCAACACAAGCCATAGGATGCCTATTAGGTTTGTTGTTTTAGACATAGCCTCCTTCTAAGTTGTGATTTCCTACACCTTCCTTCACCTATTACTCCTGATAATAACTAAAATTTCAGATTTACACTAAATAGTTAATTCACAATGGTATACATTATTCTCATTGGTCTTTGAAACTCGGGTTTTAACAAGAAATAGTTTGTATAGAAAAAAAAAAAAAGGAATCCTAATGAAGTTCTACTTTGAAAAAAAAAAGGTTTTTAAATGAAAAAAAAAAAAGGTTGAAATCTCTAAACTTCTCATTCTATCGAGCTGATTCTCCGTACACACTCCAAAATCCTAGTTAGTGGCGACAGTCTAAGCAGAATTTACACTGTGTGGGCCTTTTCACCCTTGTAGACCTGCGTAAAGTTAAACTGTTCACACTAACTCTGTCAACTTCCCCTCGTCTCATTACTTCTGAGTTCGCTCTGGTTGTCACCCCTTGTGGAACCACTACATTAACGGACCTATTAGGGAGATAAGCTGGACCTGTAAGATGAATCCAATGATCTTCATCACTGGAACCTTGACTTGAATTACCATCACTAGTTTCCTCCTCCTCTGTGGGGAAAATCCTAATTGGTATATGGTATTGTTTTAACCTATCTATATGGTATTTATCCAAATTCCCAGTTTCTAGATTCTTCAAGAGATATACAGTATCACCAGCTCTTCTTAGTACCTCATATGGACCCCCATACCTTGGCTCAAATTTGTGACGCCCCTTCGTCTCATGCATTCTCTCCACTAGGACTAAGTCCCCGTTATTGAAAGTTCTCAGCCTTTTCTCTCAGTTCTCTCTCAGTCTGCTGTCTGAAATATTCCAGATTAGTAGTGGGGATTGGAGAAGAGAATCTCATGTATTAATGGGGGCAGGGAACCGAGGGGTGAAAGATGGGTTCATGGCCCAAAGGGGAAGGAAATGGGAGAGGTACATGTTCATCCATGTGGGTGGATAGTAATCTTAGATCAATGCTCTTTCTGGGTGTATTGAAACTAACTAGCCATGATGGTAGAGGCGCTGTTCTCACTGCCTCTACTGTACATCAGAATGAACTATAATTATTACTAGTGTATTATTATTCCAACAGCCTATGACCTTTAAACCTTTATACCTTCATATACACTCGACGGGGTAGTCACCTTGTTAAAAAAAATCTATAATGTCATAGATCAGCTAGAGGGAGAACATAACAAAATTGTGCGAATAGTCTGTTTCAACTACTGATTGTAAGCCTATTAAACTCGTTCTCTTTAGGTTGGCTCGCTCATTAATCTTCAATCTACGTTCAATAGTCATATTGAGTTCACATGGATGCTAGATGTAAACTGTATCAAAATAGTGTAGTTTTCTAGTTTCCGAATTATATGACAGTTAGAAAAAAGAAACAAACATTCTGGAAATATCTCGCACTGGCTACTATAAAAAAAATTGAATGGGGTACAGCTCTGATCTTACAGGATACCTCATGGCTCATAGAATTGAATCGCTCATTTCTCACTAAAATATTCACACAGGGTATGGAGGTCTCCAGCGGTTCTATAGCTATTGGTCAACTAAATTAATTAATGGCAGGAATTGAAGTTAGTTTAAATGCTCATGTGCTGTTTTGTCATGCGTCTTTATGTCATCTGCAAAGGAAAGTGTCGCCTCAAAGGACCTAATTCTGGGACTAACATCCGCTGCACATTTCAGGAAGGAGTGGTCGTCCATACAATAGCAAGATATCATTTTGCTGCCAATGTACAATGTTGAGCATTTTCCATGTCGTCATTTTGTCGATCCCCAATCTTCTAGGGTGTTTCTTTAAGCATTTCTTGATGTCATTTAATGCTTCATGCGATCCCGCCCGGCATTCAATAAGTAGTATTTGATCGTACCACCTCCAGGAGACCATCCCATTGCGGCCGAATCATTTCCACCCAACTTATAACGCCGTCCATATCGCGTAATTGAAATTAGTGTAAAACTCAAAGAATAAGACCTTAATCTCTTAATTCTTTACTAATTTCAGTTGGCTCAACATAAATCTTCTCAATTATTAATTTAGTACAGTGGCGTGACATGTCACACTTCTTCTAGTTCTTTCGCAAGCTCGATTAATCCCAGTGAAAGCCAGTTCAGGCGTCAATCCCGTGCTAACCCGTCATGCATGACTTCAAATTTGGAAATTATTAGACCTGAATATTTGCAGTGGCATCTGCTTCCACTGAAAGTATTTAAGACACAAGGTTGCCTCTTATCTTGTTTAAATCACTGTCTTTACTCCCATATGCCTGTGTAAACTTTAACCATGACCTTATCAATTCTCAAAATTCTGCCTATCGAATATCCTGAGAATCAATGTTCTTCTTGTCTACGGCGGATTAACACAATAATTGTTCCCTAGAGTTATCTGCGTCGAGTGGTCAGTCTGTACTACTAATTCTCCACTCTAACTCCAGGATTCCTTTATCTACTCAGGCTGTTCAAAAATTTTCAAGACAGTTGTTCAAATCCCCAATGATAATCTGCTAAATTTCGATAATTATTGAAATTCTCATTAAACAGACTAACTACACCTTCCTGACACAGAAGTGTTCAGCATCAAGATATGGCGTACTGCCCATTTCTTCATTTGATGACTGTGTCAAATTACAGCTGAAGAAACATACTAAGCATATAACTGGTTTAAATTTCATGTAATCTCATCATGCCTTCTGCTGGCAAATATTTACTGTAAAATTCAATACTATCAATATGGTTTTATTTGTCTTCATCCAAAAAAAAAAATGTTTCAGAAATAGAATCTTGGAAATCTCTACTAAAGACAAAAAATTATACATTTGTCAATTCAGGATAACCTTCCCTTGTCAGAGTGTATACAGGATATTTAAGATCATATGCAGTTGGAGGCATCATGAAAAAAAAAAGAGTCGGTTGCCTGACGCGTCTTTTTATGGTGATCAAACTTCTCTCTTCACGGGTACGCTAACTGGATCTTCAATTCTATTTTCACCTTAAGGCTCATATATCTGCCACTCTCCCAATCCACTATGCGTTAAAAAAATAAAATCGATTAACTATCATTCAGCATGTTAGCCCTAATCTGGATGCACAGGCTAGTATGATTTGATAGAAAGCGCTATTAAAATGAAGTTAAGATATTTGTATCCAGCAATATTTATCAGAACTCACCTCTGCTGTGAGAAATTATATCAGAGCTATGATGAAAAAAAAAATGCTAAGTCATTTCAGTAGACTACTGTAAAACACTGATCACCGTTCTAAATTTGGACCATGGCAATCCAACCTCATTTCTCATACTGTATATAATAATTTGAGAAAGTAAAATAAAGAAATTGTAATCAATGGTGCTCGCAACAGAATTCAAAATGATTGAGACACAGAACATTATAAATAATGTCCAGCAAGCAGGATACCAAACCACCTTTATATTACAACATTTCCACAAAAGTATAACTATCAATAACCCAATAAACAAAACCACAAAATATCTATAGGGCGATATGTTACATTCCATACTCACAAACATCTATAACAATAGCCAACTACTTAAGAAACTCTGGCATCCAAACATATTACTGTAATTCCCCTAACATAGGCTCCACCATAAAAGTCCACTATCTAAAAATAATCCTACTATCATAAAACCCACTAACCAAAACAGAGAATAAAAGGCAATATATTCCGTAGAGTGTAACAGCTGCCAAGCCAAATACGCAGGGGAGACAGGAAGGAGAGTCAGCAATAGAATATATGAACATAGACGCAACGTTATTAATCAAGATAATAGGTCTCTAATTTTCCAATACTGCAAAGGAACAGGTCACACTTTCGCATTAGGAGAACCTAGAATACATTACAATAACATAAACAGCAAATATCAAGGCTTATAATTGATTCTCTATTATTCAGAAAACACAATAGCATTAATAGAAAATAGATTTGCCAGTGAAACGGAAAGCATAAATTAAAATTTCACGATTTATAATAGACTGTTAATCTCAGGATGCGTGGACTACTTCACCAATACTTAAAAATAGTATGGCTTTTCATTAGGTATATATTTCTAAAGTATAGGGGATGAAACATATACTAAATTCGAGCCCCACGTTGGGCGCCATTGTTGCGTTCCCGGTTTGGATAGATGAAAAGGGAGGATACGCGATGTGACTTATTAAAGTTTCCTTACTTAAGTATATATATATATAGCAATTTAGGCCAACAACCCATGTATATAACCCGCAGCAAGACCTTAATGTTGTATAATAGAAGCACAGCTGTCAATGATGCACTATCGACATGTGTCTTTACATCATCACATGTAATGCAATTTGTGAAATTAAGGTGTGGGGGGTAGTACCATAAAGCAAAAAGGAATGAAATATGTATGAGAGGAAACAAGAGAATTTCTCTAGATATTTATTTAAATAAATTAAAATTTGGGAACATGTCTATACTGACGAGATATGCTATTTACATAATAAAAATTTAGATAGAGGTGACCTGAAGTTACTTTATAGCCCTTTAGGGCCCATGCGAAATCTAGGTTGGTTACTACGCAAAAAGGGGGGGGGGGGGGGGGCGCTAAGTCATAATGACAAATGGCTTACCTTTTTTCGAAAGTGCCGGCAAAGGTCTGGTCTCCCGTCTGAAAACTGTCCTCTCACTGAGCGACTCCGATTGAAATTTTTTTGCCTTTTGGCAAAGAACCCTCTTTTATTCATGTCTCTCTCCGTTTTCATTCGCCGAAAGAAACACCAATCAAAATGGCCAACGGCTCCAGTATACAATCTCATCGACGCCCCAGGCCTCTCCCATCAAAATAGAACATATAGTATTACCAAAACAAAAAAAATCTAAAGAGAGAAACAGCTACGGCGATAGTGTAAAATTTCAGACGCCAGGCCCCCCCCCCCTCCACATGGATTGAAATACTATCCTCCCTTTTTCTCGGGACGGTATATATATATCGCCCCCCCTCCGTCTTAGCTAAAAATCGACACAGGCCCCTTTTCACTTGAACTGTAATATAACGCTTTCCTTTCTCGGGAAGGATATTTTATAAGGTTCAGTCTTTTAGAGATCTTCCTTCTCCATTTTTTTTTCTGGTCACCTTTACCTAAATTTTTGGTGAGGGGAATATATGTACATATGAAACAACAGCTTCCAGCGCGGATGTCTCTGGGTGTCACTGGTGTCTTCTTCACCAGGCATCAGCTTTCGGCATGGAAGTCTGGTGTCATCAATTGTCTAGGTTTCTGGGCAAAAAGTGGTCTGTAAGTCTATGTGGGAGGGAAGCCATGTATCCATTTGATTTGATTATAAATACGCCTTCTGTTGGGGTATGGTTACAAAAACGTGCCCCAACATGCTCACCCACAGAAGAATTTGATATTGAGTAGAATTTAGTTTTTCTTTGCATCGATTATTTATAAATTTGTACCATATTTCTGAACCATATGTAAGAACTGGCCTGATAATTGTTTTATACAAAATTATTCTTTTTTTTTTTTGGTATTTATTCCCCACATTTTTCCACATAGTGAAAACAGAACATTTTTCATTCTTACGATCCTGCACAAAATTTCGTTGATATGTGGGGTAAAATTAATATTATTTTTTATTCTATTATTTGAGAATTTTATGCCTAATATCTTAACTTGATCTACTGGGTTTAAAATAATATTCTGTATTTCAATTAGAACTTTAGGTTTATTATGTAAGTAAAGTAAATTCGTTTTCTCTGGGCTTATTGATAATTTATTCCTATTACACCATTGAATCACATAGCATAGAATATATTCGCTTAATATTTTGAGATCCTCGACAGACTTGCTCCAGCAAATGATAGAAACGTCGTCTGCGTAGCAAATTATTTCTGCGTTCGGATGTTTGAAACTCTTCAGCAAGTCGTTTAACAAAATATTCCATAATATTGGGGATATAGGGCCGCCTTGAGGGCATCCTTTTGTCAGATGTTTTGTAACATTTTTATCTTCATATAAGAAATTTGCCCTTCTTTCACTGCTTAAATAAGGTTGTATAATTCTTATTAATTTGTATTTTATAATATTTATTGAAATTATGCTGTTTTTAAAAATAAATAAATATCACCTTCTAGTTTGTGTGTGCGTGTGTAGAAATATAAAGTTTGTGAAAATATAAATAATATATCAACAAATTTCTATTTTATATTTTAATTGATGAACTCTTTATAAATATTATACGAATTTTAAACTAATTTTTACGTGTATGATTCTTTTTAAAATGAAATAATTTTATTATAATTGAAATAAAAGAATCAGACGCGTCAAAAATAGTTTAAATTTCATATAACAGATGGCGCGCTAATGGATCATATTTACATATTGTCATATTTACATATTTAGATATAAATATTTATATATTTACATATTTAGATATAAATATTTACATATTTACATATTTAGATATAAATATTTACATATTTACATATTCAGATATTAATATTTACATATTTAGATATAAATATTTACATATTTACATATTGTATATAAAGTCTTTTACATCACATACACAACAACAACAACAGCTTTATTAGGACATTTCCGTCCTGTAAGGACTCGCCATACATCATTTTCATGGAGAAAAGGGGGAAAAAACATAAACAAAGGAGAGAAGGGAAAATGAAAAGGAAAACAAAGTATTCAACATAACTATACAAATTACTATGGAAGGAAATTGTTCTGTAATTTTAGTTCTTAGAGATTACCTTGTTCTCTAACGCTTTATGAAAGTTAAACAATTCTATCGCTATATATTTTTTTCTCGGACATTATTCTGATTAGCTGAACTGGGTTCACGTAGACTTGGATAATGTTCTTTAAGATTTTATTCCGTTCCTCGTTAACAATAGTGCATTCAGAGATGTAGTGGGTCATTTTTCTATGCTTTTAGTTTTGAAAACAAACACAATATATATCAAAAACAAAAAGGTTTATACTGACCATTTATTTACATGAGCATTTTAAATTACAAAGGGTCATCTAGTGGTGCAAAAATCAACTAAACGTTGATTTAACTTGTTTCATGATATTTGACAAACCATTTTCTTAATAAATCGAGGTTTTTTATATATTAATTTATTACATTTTGTGTCTATCATGGAAATTATTAAGAATTCATTAAAAAATCATTAAATAATTACTAGCCGAATGACACGGGTTTTATCCGAGTGCATTTTTACCTAAGTTTATACACTCATGGACAAAACTTAAGGAAGTTGTATCTTTTAAGCATGTATATTGAGATTCAGACAATAACCCTAAAAGATACACTCATAGGCAAAAGGAAGTTGTACCTTTTAGCATTTATATCGGAATTCTGACAATAACTCTGAAAGATATTACAATGACTTTTATTGAAGACACACGAGATAACCAAGTGTTAACCAAATTGCATCTGTTTCCTTGTAAAAAAATAAAAACAGACGACTGGCGACAAATACTTTCCATATCCTTAAGTTTTATCTATGAGTGTATATTTACGCAAAATATAAAGTTGTCAAAAATTAAAATCATTTTGCAAAAACACGAAGAAAAGTTTTACAAAAATATAAACCTAATTTTCAGAAATATAATACACACAATACATACAATACATATAATACATACAATAATATATAATGTTCTTCGATAGGGTATAAACAATGAATCGTTTGAATGTGAAACTGTCGTCTGCTATTTGGTAGTATTAGGACCTGGACCATTCATTAGAACATTATAAAAAGTTACAATTAACTTTTACACAAGTTTATATTAAAATTTTAAGTGGTTTTCAGTTAAAATATCAAGAGTCCTAGAGAGGAGGAAATTATTTAACGATATAGCCTTTTTTAGTATTTTTTCAATTGAATAAGTCTCTAATATCTTGCATATTTTCATTCTAAAATATTCCTTAATTTTTTTTTTTTAAATCTGTAAATTGCTTTACTCGAATACACACAATACTTTACAAATTGATTTCATTTAACTAAATTTGCATACCAACCCTTTGTACATATATCAATTGTGTTGATATATACATATGTCATAATATATGCTCTTCCAGGATTAATAAAACAAACCAACAGCCAACGAGAGAGAGATGAGCAGCTAAAGCGAGACACTTTAGACAACTAACTTACGACCATTTTTGGCCACATTCCTGAGGGGGGGGGGGGGGGGGGGCCGTCACCACCTGGCGACTATCCTGGTTAGCCCCCCGGTTATGTACACAGGGAAAACAGTCGTTCAGCGGATAACCGCTCGCTCGCTCTCTCTCGGCTGGTTGCCTGGATTATTGCTCTAACAACTCGTCGTGTGATTATTTATCACCTCACCACATTATTACCACTATATTGACACATCGAAAGTCGACAGGATCATATCACAGAAAAAGTCGACAGGATAGGACCTGGCCGGGAAGCAAATCCCTCATATACCGGAGTATGAAGAAACAAGAAGCCAAGCCACGATGATCGGCCAAACCCAACTCAACTGTAACCACTCCTCTTCGAGCCCTCAACCCCGTCTTCGCCAACCTTTGAACCGTGATCCCGAAGAAGTATTCACCTACGACGGAGATGGAGCTGCCACACATTTCTTCCAGCACTAGATCTACCCAAGAACGACCACCGTGCCAGGGCAGGACACCTTCCTCCATCATGGACAAGACTCCGCCATATCCCTGCCGCTACTGTGATGTACAACACTGGTACGCTCAGTGTCACAGACAGAACTCTCCCGAATCTCAATGATCTTACCTGCTCTCTAAACCAGCATAACCTGTAAGTGAAATTGTTTTACCCCTTCCATTCATTCTTTAAATAAGTCATTCCTTGTAAATTGTCCCAATATTTACATAATTAGCTCCATTTATTCTCTCCATGCCTATTAACAATGATTTTATGCTCCATACTATTTATCTAGATATTTGTAACTCATTTAATTAGTTACCTTACCAGTAGAATTTAACAATCGTCATTTTAATTAAATAATTTCCATTTTTAACGTAACTCTTTAAAAAAAAAACTCTTAAAAAAAATTGGAATTCTACCTATTAATGCTTTACGATTTTTACTATTAACAATAGATTTTTCATAATCAATTTATTTATAAAAATATGCCTCCAGCACCTAAACTTTTGTATATCTATTTGTATAGACCTCTCCTACTTGTAAGCACGGCTCACGAAAAAATAATTTCTTTCCCTAAACGACTCAAAATTCACCCTGTATGTCAGGCGTCGAAGAATTTCAACCATCACGTGAGCCTTGCTTACAACCAACCCTTGGTGACTCTTATCTATCTTCCCCTGAATGCCTCTCTCATTCATACAACTTTGTTAACCTTATACCAGCTCAGGACCTTTTATAGAATTATTGATTAATCAATTATCGAACTTCTATATTGTCATTTCAAAATCCTAACCTTCGCCCTTCATTTATGATAATTTATTTCGTAGTTCATCTCTAGCATATCCACCGACCCACACCATCTAGCCAATGGCGTGTTCGTCACAGGGTGCAGATTGACTAACTGCTAGATATTTATCAACCCCTTTTTGTTCGCACTTGAACAATCTGCATCGAGCGACACAGTTCGCTTCTTCTTCTCGCGCCACACGTTCGCCACACGGACCCTGTCTTCAAATCTATGTTTGTCCATTGTCCAAACCAGCACGATATAGCCTACCTCCGATATTTCCCACGGAGGTACGTTAAACATCGTCGCTGATTTTGTCCGGTCCGTCATCATTTCGCGCAGACATGGGTCTTACTTTCAACCCACCGCGAAATCATCGCCTTGCACAAGCTCCCACGACGGTTCAAACACCTCGTGTCCGAGCAGCTTGTCACTTGTAACGGACAACGCAGTCCTCGTCCCAATTTTTGGCACTGTGCGCGCATACTTTCCGCAAATTAAATATAAGTCCGTTCGACTTCCTCACCTACACACGGGACTTTCCCCTCGGACTCGCTACACAAGTAACTGCATAGATAAGTTAGATTGGCCCAAAGCAAGTTTCCCCTCGCTCTGTTCGCCGAGGTTCTAACATTGTATGTAGTTTTATATTTACCTCAGTCCTGAGCTCACACAATTGCCAACCTCAATCTCATTTCTCGTACTCTACACTTATAGCATAGGAAGCCCATGACAAGTTTCCCCTTGCCATGTCCGCCTGAAAAATATCTTAAAGTGTAGAGTTCCCCAGTCTTAATGATCTTCAGAATGTCACCATATGTATGTGACTCTTCTTCTCGTTGTTCACACTCCTCCATATCATTTCCCTTATAGTACATTAGATTTTGTTGTATATAGCCTTTTATAACCTGGATATTTTCAAAGATTTCCTTAAATGTCAAACTCCCCGGTGTTGTAAAACTGCTTGTAAATAATATTTACTTGTGTACTATACAATATTTTATTTACATAAAACTATGTCACCATTACCTTAACTAATTTTAACTGTAAAATTATTATCTCTATTCCTGGCTTCTCCAGCTTTAAATATACTTAAACCATGTTCAGCCTTCTTCAACGGGGGCCATATGTCATAATATATGCTCTTCCAGGATTAATAAAACAAACCAACAGCCAACGAGAGAGAGATGAGCAGCTAAAGCGAGACACTTTAGACAACTAACTTACGACCATTTTTGGCCACATTCCTGAGGGGGGGGGGGGGGGGCCGTCACCACCTGGCGACTATCCTGGTTAGCCCCCCGGTTGTGTACACAGGGAAAACAGTCGTTCAGCGGATAACCGCTCGCTCGCTCTCTCTCGGCTGGCTGCCTGGATTATTGCTCTAACAACTCGTCGTGTGATTATTTATCACCTCACCACATTATTACCACTATATTGACACATCGAAAGTCGACAGGATCATATCATATATATATATATATATATATATATATATATATATATACTAGCCGGTGTACCCGGCTCCGCCCGGGTTTTACTCGAGGGAATGTTTGTAGTCTAGTATGTTGATATAATAAATCTATCTGAATATTAGGAAAGGTCAGGTAATTTTTTTGTAGGGTGATGCTCTGAAAAAGAACGCTATACCACTTTATCACTAAACAAATTGGCGAGTCAAAAATAAGCAACCTAAACAATCCATTAGCTTTGCAAGATAAGAAAAGAAATAGAGAAATGCATGCAAAATTCTCAACACAAATCAAAATCTTTAATCCTCAGAAGTAATGTATATTAGGTAGGATGAGGTTTATTTTGTTTCTATTACATTACATGGAATAGATTTTTTTTTCTAATAAAATTTACTGACATCTTTGTTCACTGAAACCTAAACAATGTGTATGTTAGACCACTCTTTGTTCAACCTTACACATTGTTTAGGTCTCTTATTAGGTGCAAGATGTATACTTATGCTAAAATGGTAATTTGGGTAAACATAGGTAAATTCATGCTGGGCCAGTATTGTTCAGCAAGCCAACACAGATATAACATTACGGTATGAAGCAAATTGTGCTAAAACTAATATTTCCAATCAAATTATCAAAAAAAATAACACATACTATGTAATATAAACACATGTATGTAAAATAAACACAATAATAACCAATAATTAAAAACCATAAATTTTTCTAACACAGTATACTTCTTAAGTAAGAATACCTTACCATGAAGGTTTAAAACCCTACACATTGAAACATGTGAAAAATGTAGCATGTGTGTATGATGGGCTTGAAGAGAAAATATTAAAAAAAGATATTTATTGAAACTTTTGTAATACCACACCAAATATGCATATTTACAGTTACAACAGTTGCAGATCTTATTAGCGCTTTAAAAGGGACAACCATATATGAGCAAAGCATATATGTACATTAGAGGACATTAGAAACATAGTGAAAAAAATATAAAAGGTAATGAAAATTTTTTTTGCTAATTGAGGAAAGAAATACCTAATATAGAAATACAATATTTTTTGTGCTGCCATTAGGTGCGAGAATAAAAAGTTTTTGGAGGAACTGACGCGTTAGCAGGCAACATAAAGCTGGCCATGGGAAAAACATGGAACTTGAAGATCAATTCCAGCCCATTTCAATGTTCGACCTTGTGCTTTGTTAATTGTCATTGCAAAGCACAACTTAACAGGAAATTTAAGTCTTTTAAAATGAAAGGGCAAATCTGAAGATATAATGGGAATCCTAGGAATCATAACCTTCTCACCAGTGCCGCATCCAGTCAAACTAGTCGCCTCCAGCAGATATCTGTGTAAGCTGTTAACTTGCAACCGAATACCATTACACAATTTTGGGGGATTAAGATTTCTTAACAATATAATTGGGGCGCCAACCTTTAGGGTAAGACTGTGCACAGGCATTCCAGGCGGATTGATTGAATTTAAAAATTCAATGGGGTAATGCACATAATCATTCGGATCTACAACAGTGTCTATTGACAAATAAGTTCTTGAAGGAGCAATAAATTTACCGAGGATATATTCATTTATCTTGTCCACAGCATCATTTCTTGGTGCTAATAAAGCCCTTTCACTGAACCAAGAAAGTGGCATGGTAAGTAAAGAGCCTATATTGGGGTAAACAGATGATATTAAGGTATGAGTCCAAAGCTGAATACGCTGAACAGGAACTTGCATAGTTTGTGTAGCTGCGACGCGGGCTTCAGAATACCTAAGACGGCGAAGCGCACGACGCGTCTCACTTTGAAGTGGTGTCTCAATAGCTCTAGCATTCCTATATCTCCTGGAAGCAGCCATATTCCTACCAAGTAAACGTCGGCTGTGGCGAGGCATATTCTGAAAAAAAAATTTAGATTGAGATTAATAACAAAAGCTTCAAAACCAGCAATTTCCAAACAAAGCATAAAAATTTCCTGTCTTTTTGAGGTAAAAATCAAAATTTTAAATTTTTTATTCAAAATAACCTTCAGATATGTTAAAAAGATTTTAAAAAACTGAAATCATAATATTATATTACCAAAAAATTAATGTACAAAACCAGTTATCATTAAAAAGCTTCAAAAATAGACCAACCGCTGGATACGGCAATGAAAAAGCATGCTTTTTTGAGGTAAAAAATAGAAATAATTTTCTAAAATACAAAATACAACCCCTATATGTTAAAAAAACTATAAATAATCTAAATATAAAATATTTAATCAAATAAATTAAAATATCTTTAAAAAAATTTTGAAAAAGAACTTCAAAAAGACAAATAAATGAATCCGTAAAAGAAATCCCTTGCTCATTTAGAAATATAAATAACCTATTTTTTAGATACAACCCATTTATGTAGAAAATATAATAAATAAACTGTATTTAAAAGATCAAAGCAATAATTAAAAAAATCCATAAGAAAATTTAAAAAAGGACCTCAAAATGACCCATAATTGAACACAATGAAATTGCTTGCTCTTTTTGCGATTAATAATAAAAAAAAACCCAAATATTTTAAAAAACACAACACCTATATGTTATAAATACCACAAATAATTTGTATTTGAAAGATCTAAATAATTAAATAAAAATTTCTTAAGAAATATTTGAGAAGGGCCTCATAATGACAATCACATAAACATATCAATAAAAATAATAAATCTTAGTGAAAAAAAATAGAAATAACCCAAAATTCGTTTACAAAACAACCCATATATGTGGAAAACACCATAAATAATCTATTTTCAAAATATCTAAGCAATTAATTAAAATTTTGTTAAGGTCCTCAAAAAAGACATAAAATTGAGCACATTAATGAAATTTCAAGCTTTTTAGTGAAAAAAAATAGAAATAACCCATTTTTTTTACAAAACAACCCATATAAGTGGAAAACACCATAAATAATCTTATTAAAATATCTAAACAATTAATTAAAAATTTTGTTAAGGTCCTCAAAAAAGACATAAAATTGAGCACATTAATGAAATTTCTAGCTTTTCAGTGAAAAAAATAGAAATAACCCTAATTATTTTTACAAAACAACCCATATATGTGGAAAACACCATAAATAATCTGTTTTTAAAATATCAAAGCAATTAATTAAAATTTTGTTAATGTCCTCAAAAAGACATAAAATTGAGCACATTAATGAAATTTCAATCTTTTTTTGTAAAAAAATAATATAAATAACCTTAGTCTTATAAAAATACTAACCACGTAAGTTAGAAATAGCATATATAATCTGTATATAAAATAAAAAAGAAATAAATTAAAATTAGCCTAAAAATTTATCTAAAATATAAAATTGATCTTATCAAGTAAGGCTTCAACTTTTTTTGGTATAAAATATGAAAACTATAAAATAAAAGTATCTTACCATGTATAAAAGTTATTAAAATATATATAAAAAAGATTAAAACTAATTTTCCAAGAAGCGCAAAAGTGTAAACACTTTTGAAAGTGTAAACACTTTAACTCTTTTTTTTTTTAGAGACGTAATATTCTTTTTAAAATAAAACAATTTCTACTGTCCTTACTGCAATGGAAAAAGTAAAGGGAGAGCCTGGCTCATCAGTGGTGAACCCTCCCAGCGGTTTCGCCAGTTTAATCTACCATACCGCTGTTATATTGCATTTTTGGAACTTCCTTTTATAGTTGACTGTTGTAAGACTCTTGGAATGGGTATTTTAGAAGAACTATGGACATAAGCTTTTAGGACAGCAGAATTAAATATAATTATAAATATATAAAATGCTTCGAGCAATCGCTCTTCCGCAAATATCAAATTGTGTCTTTTATTTGAACAATTATGTTACGATGCACTAGCGCGCCATCTGTTATCAAATTACAAAATTATTTTAGAGGCGTAATATTCTTTTTAAAATAAAACAATTTCTACTGTCCTTACTGCAATGGAAAAATTAAAGGGAGGGCTCTAAAATAGTTTTGTAATTTGATAACAGATGGCGCGCTAGTGCATCGTAACATAATTGTTCAAATAAAAGACACAATTTGATATTTGCGGAAGAGCGATTGCTCGAAGCATTTTATATATTTATAATTATATTTAATTCTGCTGTCCTAAAAGCTTATGTCCATAGTTCTTCTAAAATACCCATTCCAAGAGTCTTACAACAGTCAACTATAAAAGGAAGTTCCAAAAATGCAATATAACAGCGGTAGGGTAGATTAAACTGGCGAAACCGCTGGGAGGGTTCACCACTGATGAGCCAGGCCCTCCCTTTAATTTTTCTATTGCAGTAAGGACAGTAGAAATTGTTTTATTTTAAAAAGAATATTACGCCTCTAAAATAGTTTTGTAATTTGATAACAGATGGCGCGCTAGTGCATCGTAACTTGAACTCTGTTGAATTTTTTTTGTATTTTATCGATAACAGCAAAGTTATGTATGTTAAAGTTAGGAAAAATATTTTGATGTTAAGCAAAACCTGCTCCATCTCGTTTTACATAAATGTTGAAAATTTGGTCGAAATTGATGCAATGTAACGAAAGTTTTTAGTGATGTCCACTCATGAAATTTGCATTTTATTAATATAGATATACTAGCGAATGTGTACCCGGCTTCGCCCGGGTTTTATCCGAGTGAAAGTTTGCCTAACAAATATTATTGATAATAATATTCCGGAACACACAGAATATTATGATAATAATGATAATAATATTCGTTACATTATATATTTATATTATATAGAAAATATATTTTTCGAGCAAACATATCCACTCTCTCTACTGAATAGAATTTTAGAGATATACTACATGATCTTAGCTAAAAGGCCGAGAAACGATATTTTATATGTAGAGATGACCTGGCTTCGTGTGTCTTCTGCTCGAGTGAATGTTTCGCGGTAGAATTTTGTTCCTGCTTACTAAAAATTATTATCTGGCTCCGCCCGTGGACTGCTTTAGTGAATATTCCCCTAAATAATTTTGTTTATGTCAATCAAGCATGATACAGCAATATTGTCATTATCATTTCTGACTAAAAAAATATTGTTGCTCAGTACTATAATTTTTCTTGGTTAAAGTGCGACAAAAAACCTCTTCCAGATTTATCTCTGTCCTTTTCAAATTTCAGCGAGATTAGTTACATATTGAGGGCGTGCATAGCCGACAAACATATATATATGTTCCCGGCTTCGCCTGATTTTTACCCGAGTAAAAGTTTGCCTAACAAACATTTGTTAAAACGATTCTAGAAAACATCCAATCCCTACTGAATCTATACTTGTCATACTCTCGATAATTTGAAAATTTTCCCGGTCCCTTGAAAAAATACTCGATAAGTTGAAAAAAAATCAGTATTAATTGGTCCACTCGGTAAAATTTGAAGTTGAAGGAATAGTATCTTGCCACAAACGAAGATTTGTAAATAACTGTATTTAGCGAATGTACCCGGCTTCGCCCGGTTTTTATCCGAGTAAAAGTTTGCCTAACGAACATTTGTTAAAACGATTCTAGAAAACATCCAATCCACCTATATATTTATTTATAAACGTATATAAATATAATAATTGTTATGCGCGTTTAAATATAATTTTGAAACACATAATATTTTGAAAACATTTATTATATTTTAGATAAGATATTGTCACTTTTGTAAATTTGATAATTATTTCTTTTTTTCTCAATGAATTATATATATTAATTTAAAAATAATTTTTTGTTATCATCATCACATACCATGTAAGTTTTTTATATAAACAAACGATAATAAACAACAGCAACAATGTAATTTGCATCTTCACTATTATAAAACAACAACAAATTAAATTAGCAATGTAAAAATATATTTTAACATTACATTTTAACATTTAACACAAAAACGTTACAATATTTTCTTTAAATATATATTAATATTGAAATTCCAAGTTTTTTTTACGTCATTGGAATATTATATTACTAAATTCTCAAATTAAATTTATTATACTTGGAACACATTTTAAGCATTATTACAATTTATAAATATAATTTCACCAGATGCCGCTAGAGGCGCTGCTTGCGAGTGAAAGTAGAAAATTTGCAAATAAAATTGCAAAGAATATTTATTTCAAACCAGATTCAAACCAGAAACCTTCCCAATAGTATAGTAAATAACTTCCTGAAGTTTCACGGCGATTGGATAATCTTACCTTTTAAAAACATTCATCGTGTGAACAAACTAACATTCATCGTGTAAACAAACCACGTGTTAATTATTAACCAATCAAATTCATTTATCGTCGCGACCAGTGCTGCGCCCAAGCGGTAAAAGGCTGGAACTAACGCTTTTTTGTTTTATATTATTTAAAAAAAGCACATTAACCTTTTTAGTTTTTTGAATAGCCTATATGTTAAACGAAATCTTCAGCTACCTACATGCGAAATTTCATAATGATTTATTCTGTATATTTTGCGCAACGCGATAAAAAACATCGATTTTGGATTTCATTTTTATAGATATATATGAAAAAACGAAAGAAAAAAATAAAAGATAAAAAGATCAGGTATTGAAATCAATATTAAATATGGCATATCCTGACCAGGAGCACAAGTGCTTTACAGAAGGCAGAGCGCCATCTGGTGGAACAGAAATCAACTAATCATTGATTTAGCCTGTTCCCTGATATTTGGCCAACCCAATTTCTTGATAAATCAAGAAAAGCCATCCACGAACGCGTTTCGCGCTTTTGGCGCTCGTCAGCGTGGAGTAGGCTGAACCACTGCGACCAAAAAATAATTTTTGGTCCCAATGGCTTCTTGAAAAACCAAGAAATGGGTATTTAAGGCCAAACTTGCGTAAATACGCTTAGCACATGAAAAAACGAAAGAAAAAAATAAAAGATAAAAAGATCAGGTATTGAAATCAATATTAAATATGGCATATCCTGACCAGGAGCACAAGTGCTTTACAGAAGGCAGAGCGCCATCTGGTGGAACAGAAATCAACTAATCATTGATTTAGCCTGTTCCCTGATATTTGGCCAACCCAATTTCTTGATAAATCAAGAAAAGCCATCCACGAACGCGTTTCGCGCTTTTGGCGCTCGTCAGCGTGGAGTAGGCTGAACCACTGCGACCAAAAAATAATTTTTGGTCCCAATGGCTTCTTGAAAAACCAAGAAATGGGTATTTAAGGCCAAACTTGCGTAAATACGCTTAGCACATGAAAAAACGAAAGAAAAAAATAAAAGATAAAAAGATCAGGTATTGAAATCAATATTAAATATGGCATATCCTGACCAGGAGCACAAGTGCTTTACAGAAGGCAGAGCGCCATCTGGTGGAACAGAAATCAACTAATCATTGATTTAGCCTGTTCCCTGATATTTGGCCAACCCAATTTCTTGATAAATCAAGAAAAGCCATCCACGAACGCGTTTCGCGCTTTTGGCGCTCGTCAGCGTGGAGTAGGCTGAACCACTGCGACCAAAAAATAATTTTTGGTCCCAATGGCTTCTTGAAAAACCAAGAAATGGGTATTTAAGGCCAAACTTGCGTAAATACGCTTAGCACATGAAAAAACGAAAGAAAAAAATAATAGATAAAAAGATCAGGTATTGAAATCAATATTAAATATGGCATATCCTGACCAGGAGCACAAGTGCTTTACAGAAGGCAGAGCGCCATCTGGTGGAACAGAAATCAACTAATCATTGATTTAGCCTGTTCCCTGATATTTGGCCAACCCAATTTCTTGATAAATCAAGAAATTGGGTTGGCCAAATATCAGGGAACAGGCTAAATCAATGATTAGTTGATTTCTGTTCCACCAGATGGCGCTCTGCCTTCTGTAAAGCACTTGTGCTCCTGGTCAGGATATGCCATATTTAATATTGATTTCAATACCTGATCTTTTTATCTTTTATTTTTTTCTTTCGTTTTTTCATGTGCTAAGCGTATTTACGCAAGTTTGGCCTTAAATACCCATTTCTTGGTTTTTCAAGAAGCCATTGGGACCAAAAATTATTTTTTGGTCGCAGTGGTTCAGCCTACTCCACGCTGACGAGCGCCAAAAGCGCGAAACGCGTTCGTGGATGGATTTTCTTGATTTATCAAGAAATTGGGTTGGCCAAATATCAGGGAACAGGCTAAATCAATGATTAGTTGATTTCTGTTCCACCAGATGGCGCTCTGCCTTCTGTAAAGCACTTGTGCTCCTGGTCAGGATATGCCATATTTAATATAGATATATATGTGATGAGGTCCTGTCGACTCTTGTAGAATCCTGTCGACTAAAAATGTGATGAGGTATCCAGTCGACTTATTCTATGGCGTGAGTCCCTGTAACTCTCGCTATACTGTGTTGACCGGGAGGAACAGTCAGGATGGGGAGTTTTCCAGTACCTCTCTGCACCTTGGAAGACCTTTAAAAGTTCTCACAAAGTACAGGCAGTCGTGGTCGAGGCAGAGTGGAAAGCTTGGGAATGTCCACACAAAAACGAAGACACAGTTGCACTAAGAAAGTTCCGTGAACAGATAAAAGTTGAGCTAGGAGCGAAACATGGAGATAGAAGATTTCTTACTGGTCTACATGATGGATGAGATAGACCTGGGGTACAATCGACGAGGGCTCACGCAGATGGTGAAGTGACTGTATTTTTGGCTAAAGATGGGGGCTTTATATACCTTTTCTGAGAAAGGGAATATTTCACCAGATGTGAGAGGGGCGTGGATCGTCTGGTGAAATTTTACTGGCGCCGTGGCAGTTTCCATTTTTAGACCTTGTTGTGGGAATTCTAAATCTATCTCGATTTTAGACGTTATGACTTCTATCTCTTGCTTCAGCTCAACTCTTAATCTATTACAGAGTTTTATTTATTTATCCTCAGTTTGTACAAAGTACAATACATATGATGATGTAATGACACATGTCAATCATGCGTATAATCATTTACAGATGTGTTTCTATTATACAACATGAAAATCTTGTTATAAGTTATATACAATATGGGGTTGTTGCTTTAAATTACCACATATATATATTTTTTCATCTAACTAACTTGCATACTAATTCTGTACATATTTAAAATATCTTTCTTTCTTTTCTTTCAAAATTTTTGTTTATCTCTTTAAAGTGCAATTGTCCCTAGGGGGACATAGCGCTCCAAGTCGAAATAAAGAAATAGTTCTCTTTACTACCGACAGAGTGCGCTGTGTGTATTGTCTAATTATGAAAAAGGGTCTATTGAAATGTTCTAAAGAATAATAGATTTCAAAATGTAATAAAATAATATTTCATTAATACGAAGTACTTAGAATTGACACATTTTCACATATTAGAATAATTAAAATTAAAACATTATTAAAATAAAGAGAAACATTAAAAAACATTTTATTCATCCATTTTCATTATTTTTTCCAAATATTCTTCGTAATATTCATTTTGTGACATAAAACATATTATTCATTTTTTTTATTATACATATTATATTTTGAAAATAGAGCAATCCACATAAATAAATCTTTAATTAAAAAGGCATATATTGGATCAAAATATCATTTATTTTACCAATATTGGTTAAATACTGAAATATTGGTTAAATAAATGTAATATTATAAAGAATATTGTCTAATAAATAATTATGTACCATGTTGGATACAATGTATTCTGTATGGATTCAAATAAAGATGGCAGTCAAAGGACGTGGAGATGGAAGAAGTAGAAGAGAAAAGAACGACAGATCCAAGTCGTGTATCTAGGTCACTTAGAACAAAGAGGCCCTCATATTCCAGAGTTGAATGTCCTGAGAGATTGGGATGTTAGGCAAAGCTTCTTCCCGACCTAATTCACCATCATGGCCGACAGAGACAGGGACCAATCAAAGGTCAAGCAGGGTCCCACATGACCCAAGCCGGGGGGCGGGGCAACCGCAGTTCGGTCGGTGTAACGTGTGTGTCAAGACGTGTGTGTGCATCTTCTAAAAGTAGTGCCTCGAGGTCCAAGATGTGAGTCATCTCAATCCAATTTAATCGCGAAAATCCTTCCATCTCCTCTCCCGAGCCGCCAATGATTAATATTCCGAGGTGTTTTGTGATTCATTAATCGATATAGTGTGCCGATTTTTTCATCCACCGCCATTGATAACGACTGCCCAAACATACAAAATCCCATCCACTCCCGAGGATTCTCAGGACAAAGCACTTTATCACAGTGAAGTCGACAAGCATTTTTTTTATATTATAGAGAGTCGATAAGATTCTCAGGATCCTTTTCCCATATATCACAGAGAGCCGACAGGATGGACGAGAAAAACGAAACGCAAGACGCGGAGGAATACACCGCAGAGGGAGAAAACAACCCCGCCGTAAGTACTCCCAAAATAGAACCACCCCCTCCGTCGGCAGAGTTGCCGGCCGTCTTGGCACGCCTCGCGGCGTGTTTATCTGCCCTTCAGACCACCAGCGACCGCGTGACCCATCGGACGGAGATAGAAGTCCAGAGCTTCGACGGGACCTACCCAGCCGCCCAGTTCTTTCGGACATATGACCAGAAAACAGACTGGGATGGTCTCACCAACACGGAAAAAGTGCTCCGCCTACCCCGTTACCTGAACAACAAACCGCTAGAACACTTCAGGAGGCTTCGGATGGAGACCCAACATTACATCCAGGTGAGACAGACCTTCCTGGATCTCTATCCGGAGACCAATGAGGCCACGTATGCCCAATACTTCTCCATGAAGCTGGCCGGACAGCCCAACCTGGAAGAATACTATCGGAATAAGACCGCGCTGGGTCTACAACTGGGCCTCCCACAAGAGGTCATCTTGGAGACGCTCACCGAGGGGCTGCCACCCTCCGACCAGCGCCTCGTCCGCATTGTGCCGCCAGAGAACCTAGGTGCATGGTTCCGGCTGGTGCAGCGGATCCGCGGCAGCGGCGCACCATCTCCAAGGCACCCAGACGAGCACGCACCACCCCTACTGGGCCCCTACGCACCGGTGCGACCTAGTCCAAGAACAGTGCCAACCAGGTCGACCCCGCCAACAGACTGCCGTTTTTGTGGTGGACTACACTGGCACTCTGAGTGTCGTCTCAGACAAGCCCCGCAGTTGCCCCGTGCCTCCGGAGACGCACGAGCAGCGCGCTCCGCGCAACTAGCGGAACAACGGCCGCGAGCCCAGCCCCATCACCAAGCGTCACGCGCACAAGCCACTGGGATAACCAAGGGAGCCCCAGACCAGCAGCCAGCAGGTAGGCCTACTGACCAGGCCTTTCGTCAACCTGACAATTAGTCTGCCAATCTCCCATGGACTGTCCCTACCATTCCTGATAGACACGGGTGCGTCCGTTAACCTAGTGTCATGTGCCATATATAAAAATTTAAAGAATAATTTCCCTGACCTAAATTTAATAACTAAAAAAATAGTAAATTTACAGACAATAGATGGCCACGTGCCAACAATAGGCCAGATTACCTTCCCCCTGTCCATTCATGCCATAACCCAAAACGAAGTATTCCACGTGGTGGACGCCCCTCTACCATTTGGAATACTTGGTATTAATACCCTCCGTAAATTCAAATTAAAAATCGATTTTGCACATGGCACTATGTACCAACTCGACGCACCTTTGTCGCCCCTGACCTACCACTTTGCTGTGTTGCCCGAAAGGTGCACATATTGGGAATGCCAGGCGGACCTATGCAAGGCCCACACTATTTTTCCGCCTTCCGCCAACAATACCCAATATGCGCATTTTTCGGACAACACGTCCACAACCCAGGGACTCACCCAACCACCGCACCATGTCCAATCAAAGAACTTTTTTAGAGCCAACTGCTCTTATTATAGGGTCAAGGTACCAGAACAACCACCCAATGCCAACCTCTCACACCCCACCAAGGTCCAAACGGACCACCTTCACCATACACCCAAACATCCCCATTCCACACACCATTCCATGTACCACACACACCACCCATTATCACCAGAACACCTCCCAGGGATCCCCATAGACAATCAACCGCAGCCACCGTATCCACCTCAATTCCCGGCGCTATTGCGCCAATACCAACACGTGTTCTCCCGGAACAAATTCGCGGTCCCATGCCTAAAGGTTCCCCCAGTAAGAATCGCCACCAACTCCGACAAAGTCGTCACCATCCGCCCATATAGGGTACCGATATGCGACCAACGGGAAATACGCAGTCAGATCCGACAGATGTTGGATAATGACATCATTGAGCCGTCCTACTCCCCTTTCTCTAGCCCGGTCACCCTAGTGACCAAGCGAGACAAGACCAAAAGGTTTTGTATCGACTATAGGAAGGTGAACGAGGTCATAAGCTCCGATGTCCATCCACTCCCGAGGATCGAAGATATACTGGACCGTCTCGCGCGGGCCAAGTATTTCTCGACTGCCGACGTCTCCTCCGCATATTGGCAAGTGCCGATACACCCTGATTCTCGACCACTGTTGGCCTTCGCCACGATAGACGGGTTGTATCAGCCCACCCGATTGCCTTTCGGACTTAAGACCAGTCCACAGATCTATGAAAGGGCAATCAATCAGGTCCTGCAGGGGCACGGACTTGATTGTGTGGCGCACTATTTTGACGACTTCGTCATCTATTCGGAGACACTGGAGGAACACCAAGAACACCTGCGCAAGTTTTTCGCGTTCTGCGACGCGGAGAACTTGCAACTCAACCTCACCAAATGCGAGTTTTTTAGGCAGACCATCGAATTTCTGGGGTACACAATCACCGCTGGTACCACCACCCCACTTATCCGCAATACCGACGTAATCCACGCTATCCCACCCCCGAACAATCGCAAAACGCTGCAATCCTTCTTAGGCGCCGTGAACGTCTATAATAAGTTCATCCCGGACTATGCCCGTTTGCGGACCCCACTCAACAACCTTCTCAAGAAGGATGTGACGTGGGACTGGGATGACAAATGCCAAAAGGCGTTCACCAGCCTGAAGGAAAGCCTCACACAACACCCCGTATTGCACCTCTACAAGGATGAACTACCATGCCAGGTATATTGCGATGCATCAACACTTGGCATTGCAGGCGTCCTCAAACAAGTCCACTCCGCTGGGAAGGCCTACCCAGTCCAATATTTCAGCCGCGCTCTGCGTGTACACGAGCGGAACTACACCATCTCCGAACTAGAATGCCTCGCCATTGTCGAGAGCGTGGAGAAGTTCCGTGTGTATCTAATGGGCAGAAAATTCACCATATTTTCTGACCATCACGCACTGCAGTGGCTGAAGACGATCAAAAACCCGTCAGGCAGATTATTCCGATGGAGTTTGAGGTTATCGTGTTACGAATACGAAGTCCGCTACATAAAAGGATCACTACAACATGAAGCGGACCTCCTATCCCGTAACCCGTTTTGTGGATTCTTAGACGCCACCATCATTAAGAACCACCAACTCACTCCTTCGGGAGAATCTAAACTGACCATTGATCGAAACGGACTGCAAACCCTAAAGCGTAGAGGTGTAACCAAAATTGTCGTCCCTGACGCCCTCGTTCCCGACCTACTAACAAAGGTGCACAGTCGGTACAACCACCCGGGCATATCCCAGATGACCAGGCTCATCTCTCCCCAGTACTACTGGAAGGGGATGTCAGAAGACATCTCCAAAACCACCAAAGCCTGCGCCATCTGTCAGTCAACAAAACCCCCTCGAGGTCCCACGTTTGGGGAACTAGGACAACTTCCTGTGGCCACTCAGCCTTTTGATCTGGTCGCCCTCGACACCATAGCTGGACTTGCCAAATATGGTAACGCCAAAGCTTACCTCCACGTTGTGGTGGATCACTTTTCGCGCTACACGTGGACCTTCCCCTCAAAATCTACCAGCATCACCACCTATCAACAGGTGATAAAGCGAGTGTTGCAGGACGGCTCTCCGAAACGCCTACTCACGGATAGAGCGCCTGCGTTCACCTCACCAAAGTTCAGGAAGTTCCTGATTAACAGGAACATCCATCCCCTGCTCACCACCAGTAACAACCCCCAAGCTAATGGTCTATGCGAGCGCCTGAACGCTACCTTAACAGGCAAACTAAGGTTACTCCATTTGGAAAACCCCAAAGCCGCATGGACTAAGCTGGCGAAGCGCGTTACTGTGGTGTATAACAACACGCCCCACTCAGTTACCGGGTTCCCACCTGGCTACCTGATGTTCGGCGTTCTACCTCCCGAGCTCACTGAGCATATAAACCCCTACCCCGTTTTAACCACAGCCCGACGGATAGCCCATGAACGTACCCAGGCCAAGCACCTCAAGGACAAACATGCCTACGACCAACAACATAAGACACCCCATTTTGAACCCGGAGATCTCGTGTTGGTAAAAGTTTACCATCACCCCAATACAGGCAAACTGGCTCCGTATTTCACGGGTCCCTACGAGATCTTAGAGATCATCTCTCCCAACGTGGTGAGAATAAACCGACCCAACCAACCTCTAAATCGGAATACCGACACAGTCCATGTAAATAAATTACAGTACTATAACGAAAATATTCGTTATATCGCACCTCCCACTCTGATACCACACCCTGCTAAACCCCAATCTAGGACGCTACCACCACTGTTCGAGCACCTCACCCCAGACCTCTTTACAGTTGAGCGCTTTGCTCCTACAATAGGCAATTGTACCACTACCACCCCTGTTGACCCACAATGTAACATTATCGCCCAACGCGATATTCCCCAACCTGCAATATCTCGTCCAACCCATATAACCAAAGTTAAAACCCCAATCCCTACAGTTAGGGCTGATCCCAAACCAATTCCCTTACAGGCAAGGTTTTTTCGTAACGTGAAAACCTTCCCCTTGTTCCACCTCCTATACCTCATCAACCTTTTCATCCTACCCACTGTACTATTACCCATGGCCACCCTACTGTATGTCAGTGTCTATACACTGCAGCCCAACCGTCTCTTCCAACTACAGGAAGCCCTATTCGAAATAACCATCGCCGTAGTGGAACTAATCCATCGAACCATAGGAATAATTCTCCCGGAGTTATGGACCATCCTTGTCCACAGTCATGCCTTGGTCGCTCTAATAGGTGAAATCATAGGAGAGATTTTCCAAACCCTCTTTAGAGCGCGCCAAGTCGAATAGCAATCTCCCCACCTTTACAAACACTCGTCGATCACCCCGCTGTCAGCTGGCGTCCACTTTACAGAAACCTTCCGCCGCGCCGACGTCACGTCCTTTCCGATCACGTGACCGACGTCACATCCTCCCTGCGGAATGTAAACAAACCCGCCGTCACTTTTCGCGTGTCACCACACTTAAAGTTACTTTCTGGAACATACACTCACACACACTCGCATACATTCACGCACCTATATAGTTTTGGCAACCTTATGACCTACGACCCTATAATAAACAAAGATTGGACATTGTTATGTAAAAAAATATTCTTCTTTTGTGTATATTTTTGTTAACCAATTTTAAAAGACTTGTACACAACCAGCACTTTTATTTTTTTTATTTTTTTTTATTTTTTATTCCCACCATCCATGTCTATCACCCTTTCAATTTCTTAATCACCTCAAGTTTATTTTTTCCTTTTATTGTTTAAACCTTGTTTTGTCCTAACTGAATGAACAACTGACCTGACGCAATACTTCTCATGTATCAGCCTTCAGTTTATCATACAGGAGCTTTGATTTCTTTTTTTATGTTTTGTTTATTTTTTTTCACCGCCCCAAAGGCTAATCAGATTTCTTTTTTTTCTTTTTTTTTTCCTCCATCACCAAATTTTATTGGCTATAGTTTTCTTTTATTTCTGTTAATGTCTTATATGTTTTGTTTGGATTGCACCTCATAGAGTTTCCCTTGCTGTGGGTTTCCACACAGCAAGATTGAACACCTATGCAGGCAAAATTTTTTTTTCCTCCAAAAAATTATCATATTTTTTCCTAGTTTAGCAAGCACCCCTATCTACTCAAATTTCTTTTTATTACTTATTTCCATCATTTACTTTCTCCCCAATTGTATCTAACCACTCACTATTTTAAAAAAAATTTATTTTTTTTTCTTTCCCAAAAAATTATTTTTCTTTTTTCAGAATTTAATACAGATCCCTTTTAAAATTCTTATTCATAGGGGGCGCATCTGTAATATTATAAAGAATATTGTCTAATAAATAATTATGTACCATGTTGGATATAATGTATTCTGTATGGATTCAAATAAAGATGGCAGTCAAAGGACGTGGAGATGGAAGAAGTAGAAGAGAAAAGAACGACAGATCCAAGTCGTGTATCTAGGTCACTTAGAACAAAGAGGCCCTCATATTCCAGAGTTGAATGTCCTGAGAGATTGGGATGTTAGGCAAAGCTTCTTCCCGACCTAATTCACCATCATGGCCGACAGAGACAGGGACCAATCAAAGGTCAAGCAGGGTCCCACATGACCCAAGCCGGGGGGCGGGGCAACCGCAGTTCGGTCGGTGTAACGTGTGTGTCAAGACGTGTGTGTGCATCTTCTAAAAGTAGTGCCTCGAGGTCCAAGATGTGAGTCATCTCAATCCAATTTAATCGCGAAAATCCTTCCATCTCCTCTCCCGAGCCGCCAATGATTAATATTCCGAGGTGTTTTGTGATTCATTAATCGATATAGTGTGCCGATTTTTTCATCCACCGCCATTGATAACGACTGCCCAAACATACAAAATCCCATCCACTCCCGAGGATTCTCAGGACAAAGCACTTTATCACAGTGAAGTCGACAAGCATTTTTTTTTATATTATAGAGAGTCGATAAGATTCTCAGGATCCTTTTCCCATATATCACATAAATGATATTTTGATCCAATATATGCCTTTTTAATTAAACATATTATATTCTCACAATTTTTTAATCCCAGTTTTAACATTTAAAATATAAATATAAATTACTCAAATTATTATTATAAAAATTCTAATTTATTGCTTAAAAATAATAATTAGCGTATTTAAATTTTATTTAATTATATAAAAATATATAATAATATTCTTTAAATAAAAAAAAAGAAAGAGAGGTTCCGGAGAAAATTAATTAACAAAAATAATTTTCCCTCCAAATTAATCGGTTTCTAAATCCTTTATTAAAATCAAAAAATAAAAAAAAATAGAAGATTATTGGGTGAATTTAGGTTCATAATTAACTTGAGCCATTTCAATAATGAACAATTTTAATAAAGAGTTCGCCATACTTTACCTAATTTGAAAGGCATTTAGAATTATTAATAAGTCGTTTGGCAGACAATTCAATAGCAATTACTTAAAATAAAACAATTAGACAAAAACCTTGTGTGTGCCTTTCTATCTTAATAAAAATTATATAAGCATATATAACTATATTTGAAATTAGTACTTTTACATTTTTAACTTTTTTATACAATAGCATAATTAGTATCTTATTTCTTATATTATTTTTAAACAATTATTTTAAATAATATATAGAGGTTTATATTTTTAGGAAATTACATTCCTTTGCGTTATATTATTTAGCAAAAAATCGTTTATGGATTCATGGATAAATTTCTTTAAAAATAATTTTATTAACTCTATTTATTATGAAATATTCCGTAAAAATGTTTAATTACACATCAATTTTAAATTTTCAGTACAAAAAATTGGTCATTAAGGCATCCTGAAAAATCATGAAACGGGTAGTTAAGGCCAGAATTGCGTGAGAACGCTACACAATGTGAAAAAATAGTACAAATGTGATATTGTACTGGGATAAGGTGCATAAATTAAGAAAAAGGCATCTCCTTATCGTGCAACTGAAAGTTGTTGATGACTTGCGCTATCTATCGGAATAAATATAAACTATTCTCGTTGATTTTTAATTATTCCAGAATTGGCCAAATTACTATTCTTGATGAATCAAGAAAAGCTAACCACGGATGCGTTTCGGGCTGTTGGCCCTCATCAGCGTGGTGCAAGCTGTACCTCAACGAGAAACTATCTTTATTTACGGGGCTGCTAACCAAAATAAATGATTTTTGAGCCCCAATGGCCGCGTAAAGCGGAATATATAAAACCACTATGACCAGGCTGGAGAGGCTAGGGACAAGATCTCCGTTAGGGAAGAGGCAGGTTAGGCCGGATTGGGTCCGCGGAGGTCAGGAGGCAGGAAGAAGGCGGGAGGACTAGAACTTTGCAGCTCTAGCTCTGGCAGTTGGGCAAGACATTGATCTTGCCTCGTGGTCGGCAGAGAGGCCCTTGGCTGAGCAGTTGGCACACTTGGCCGTGCGCGGGTTGGCGAGAGTTGGACAGCTTCGGCCTTGGTGGGCACCAAAAGCGCAGTGGAAGCAGGTGACTGTAGCCTTGGTCCACCTATTGGCGTTGTGGCCGTAGTCACAGCAGCGGTAGCAGACGTGGATAGACTCCTCGTAGTTCAGGATCACTTGGTCCACAATGATCCTGCCGCGTCTTCCAATGGCCTTGTAGGAAGCCAAGTCCAGCTCAATAAAGGCCGTGCAGGTGCCGTTTCTGGTCGGAGATATTTGAGCCACTCGGACAGACTTGTCTCCAGGAAGCTGGCTGAGGGCATCGGTAGAAAGGAAGGCCTTGACAATGTCCTCATCCGCGGTTTCCGCCTCCACGTTGAAGAGGCAGATTCTTGGGAAGAATTGCCTCAGTTCCCGGATTTTCAGGCTTTGGAGCTTGTTGTCCAGGGCAGAGCTGACGGCAGGAATGATCTCTGGAGTGCTGGAGTGCAGCACCAGTTTTCCCCTGGTGCGCAGAGACGCCCAGACGCCTTGGGGCAGAGTGTGGGCAGCGCGGACAGCTTTGAGGATGTCCCGTGGGTCAGCCTGCGGGTTATCTGCAATAACCACGATGTGGGCCGCAGATATCTCCCCATTGAGGGTGCCTTTGGCAACGGCAGGCTTGGGGGCGCGGGAAGATGCAGGCTTGGCTGGAACCATTAGTTTGGTCCTCTTAGCGGGCGGGTTTGACGCCTCTGTATGCTTCTTCTTGGTTAGAGCAGGATCTGGCTTCTTGGGAGCAGGTGCTGCCACAGGGACAGCAGCTGGAGCGGGGGTGGCAGGCTTGATGAGCTCGGTCTGAACGCTAGAGTCCTTGCAGGTGGGAGCAAGGCTTGTTTGAGTGATTTGGAAGGTTTTCTTGGGCATTTGGGCATCCATGATTTCATCCAGCTCCATGAAGTCATTCACGGTACCCGCGAGGTTCTTCACATCCCTAACTAGGCACTTGATTATTTCCGTTCGCTGCTCATTGAAGCAATGAATGTTGTTAGGGAGGGAAGCGGTCTTTTCCTTCATATACTCAGTCAGCATTTGATCTCTTTAAAAGGTACAGAATTTTTAAAATTATCCCATTGTATAATTATACAAGGTCATGGAGACTAAATTCATAGATCAAATTCACAATCTTGGTAGGGTTGGAATATAGGTCCTATTTTGAGGCTCCCATACATTACAACAAAATTTTATCGACAAATTTTAATTATTTTCGTAAATGTTTATTCAAAACGGTTCTATATGTGCAAGCCTTAATTTTCGATATGTAATAATATTACGAAATCATCTTTGCATATTCTTGTTAATTGTGTTAAATTTCGAATATTTCTCCAATATTAATAATAAACAGGACTTGCTTACACCTGTCAGTTTATATTACTTCAGCAAACTCTTATTGTAATGGATTGTGCAATATCTTCCAATATTTGACGCCATTTTGAAATTAATTTTGTCGTCTGCTGATTTATCTTTTGGCATATAATTATGTCAACAATAGATTTCGCTATTTTAATTTATTTTGATTATCTCTTTATACTTGTATATAGATTAAAGTTGCATAAGAGTGATATTAATATATCAAAAGTGACACCTCTCCCTTTAAAAATGCATTAAGACAAAGAAACAATGCATTTTTGGTTATCACGCCATCATAAAACGTAGAGTCGGTGATAAGGAATGAGCCACAACACCAGTTTTGTCAAATTCAGACAAAAAAAAAAACAATCTGTATTAAAAATACGTTATTTTCTTGTTTTAATACATTTTAAAGGGAGAGGTGCCACACTTTTGCTATATATATAGTCACTGTATAATATTTGCATATAAATCCATTGTTGTTATTTTGGCCGGCATAAAAACTTTTGTAAATATGCAAATTCGTTAGTTTAGTATTGCTATTTCTTTTCTTCTACTCGTCTCAAGCAGAATAAACTTTCAATAGAAAACTACTGTTCGCGTGATTCCTAATACTTATTTACACGGAAATCCGCGACATTTTGGTGGAGGCGCTGGGTAAATCCTACTAAAGAATAAAACGGCTGACTTCGTAAATTTGAGAAGAAGCCTCCGACTGAGAGGATTACCACCTGAGGGTCATAACAAGGAACCAACAATGTTGAAAAACGAACCAGGAGAAACTTCGGCTCAAGTCCCATCAACCTACATCTCTTTGCAGCAGCCAAGATATCCATCCACTTTCGTTGGAGATGGAAGTGAAGATGCTCAAAGGTGGCTGAAAGATTACCAGCGTGTGGCAAAGTTCAACAGATGGGACGATTCTATGTGTTTGGCCAATGTCATATTTTTCCTGGCCGGAACAGCCCGACAATGGTACGAGAATAATGAGGACCTACTGACATCCTGGGAAGTGTTTCAGAGGGCTTTGGGTGAAACCTTCGGACAACAGGAGGAAGAAATGAAGAAAGCTGAGATCATTCTGAAGACAAGAGCACAGAAATCCAGTGAATCATCCGAGTCATACATTCAAGATGTGCTATACCTGTGTCAATTGGCCAATCCTCTGATGGACGATGAAACAAAGTTAGGACATTTGATGAAGGGAATAGCGGAGGAAATCTATCAGATACTGATCGCTAAAGACGTTGAAAAAGTGGATCAGTTCCTAAAGGAATGCCGGAAAATAGAGTTGATGAAAAAACGACGAATAACTGCTAGGAAATTCGAAAGGCTCCCAAATGTGGCTCTCGTGGCTTACGAGGAGGAGGATCTTCCCTCTATGATAAGAAGAATTGTCCAGGAAGAATTTCAGAAGGTGAAAATACCCTCAACAGCATGCTTCCTTGGAGTTGAGCAGAAAGCTGAGAGTGCGCCTCTGGAGGATTTGATAAAAAGAGAGATTAAAAGGGAACTTGCTCCCATCACCGGAAAGAGTAGCTTCTCGAGACCCCAGAGGAGTTATACCAGGCCGCTGCCACCGCAAAGATCTCCTGAAAATTCCGAAGTAAGGAAGACTGACGCCTGAAAAACTCCAAACGACCAGCCGATTTGCTTTCATTGCGGGCGACCGGGACACGTGGTGAGATATTGTCGAGATAGACGACGTATCTTCGAGGAGGCTAGAGGAAGAAGAACAAACTATTTTCCTAACGCCGAATTCAGCAGATATGACGGGGAACTAGAATCTGAACTGAATAAACGCTACCGGAACCCATCTCCTTATCCTGGCCGCGGAAGATCCCCGTCGAGAAGAAACAGCACTCCGTCGCCTTCCCGCCGATCTCCTCGCCGCCAAGTCCAGGAAAACTAAGAGGCGCGGCCTATACAGGAGGTAAGGCCGCCGACGTAAGTGAAATTCCTCCCCCTCTCATTACTGCTAATATGAAACGTAACTTTGTGTTGATCTCCGTTAACGGACAGAATATTGAAGCATTGGTTGATTCCGGAGCCGATTTTTCGGTCATTTCTGAAAATTTTCGCCGACATTTGCGGATCCCGTTCTTTGTTAAAAAAGGCCCAATTTTACGAGTGGCAAATAAGAAATATGTCGAGACTTTGAGACGCTGCAATATACGAATCACCATTAAAGAGCTTGAAGTTTGTTTCAACTTTGTCGTACTATCTGAATGTAGCCACCATATAATACTCGGTTGGGATTTCTTTCAGGCCACAAATGCGATTATTGATTGGGGAACGGGCGAAATGCACCTGGAGGAGTGCGCAAGTCAAGGTATAGAAGATGAAGATCTAGCCGTATATGCTTGTGAAGATTGCATAATCCCAGGCCGCTCGATTAGTAAAATTGCGGTTATTAGTGAAAAGGTTCAAGGCGCAAAAGATCTGATCGTGGAGGGTCACAAAGATCTCCTCTTGAAGAAAGAATTGGCCATTCCATCATCGGTCATCAACTTCCATCACGGAAGAGGAGACGTATGGGTGACAAATGCAACATCTCGTAACCAAATAATCCCTGTAGATATGCTCGTGGGCAATCTAGGTAAAATTGGAAGTAGTGGGATATTCAGTATAGATATGGATGACTGCAAAGAAATTAGAACCAACATTAAAAACGAGGATATACGTCAAAATATCTTATCTCTAGTAGATGATACTTTAAGCAAAGAACAGAGATCAAATATGGCTGAATGTTTGATAAACTACGCGGAGATTTTTGACTTTGAGAGAAGAGCAAGTAGACCTTTCTCCGGCGTAAAACATAAAATAGACACTTCAGACAACCGCCCTATTAAGCAACGACCTTACCGTGTGTCACCTACTGAAAGGCAAGCAATACAGGGAGAGGTCGACAAAATGATCAAAATGGGAGTCGCACAACCATCCGAAAGCCCCTGGTCTTCTCCAGTGGTCCTAGTAAAAAAGAAAGATGGGTCATGGAGATTTTGCGTGGATTATCGAAGGCTCAATCGGATCACGAAAAAGGACGTGTATCCAATACCAAGAACCGATGATGTTTTGGATAGTTTAACGGGAGCCAAGTTCTATTCCAGCATGGACTTACGCACAGGTTATTGGCAAATAGAGATTGATGAAGGAGACGGTGAAAAGCCAGCTTTCGTCACCCCTGATGGTCTCTATGAATTTCGAGTCATGCCGTTCGGCCTATGTAATGCCCCAGCCACGTTCGAAAGAATGATGGACAATCTGCTGGCTGGACTCAAGTGGACAATTTGTCTTTGCTACTTGGACGATATAATTGTCTATGCGTCCTCCTTTCAAGAGCACATGGAACGACTGGAAAAGACCCTTAAATGTATCCAGAGGGCAGGTTTATGTCTCAATCCCGAGAAGTGCCGATTTGGATCAAAGATAATCAAGGTATTAGGGCATTTGGTTTCAGAGGAAGGTATACGCCCAGATCCTGGAAAAATAGAGGCCATCATAAATTTTCCGACTCCAAAAAATACAACTGATGTGAGAAGTTTCATCGGATTATGTTCTTACTATAGACGCTTTGTGAGGAACTTCGCGAATAAAGCAAAGCCATTACACGAACTACTGAAAAACAATACTAGGTTCGTTTGGTCAAAGGAGCAAGATGAGTCGTTCCAGATATTGAAAGCAGCGTTGACTACAGATCCTCTTCTCGGCCATTATAAAGAAGAAGCCGAAACACATCTGCACACAGACGTGAGTGGACATGGCATTGGAGCAATATTGATTCAAATTCATGAAGGAGAGGAAAAGCCAATCGCCTATGCTTCAAGAACCCTCAACGCTGCAGAAAAGAACTATTCTACGACAGAGAGAGAATGTCTGGCCGTAGTATGGGCTATTTACAAGTTCCGGCCTTATTTATTCGGGAGGCATTTTACTGTAGTTTCCGACCACCATTCTCTGTGTTGGTTAGCCAATATAAAGGATCCATCAGGAAGGCTAGCCAGATGGGCTCTACGTCTTCAGGAATTTGACATTTCTATTGTTTATAAGAGTGGAAAAAAACACCAAGATGCGGACTGCCTTTCACGAAACCCTCTTCTAGACACGGACGAAAACAACATTCCAGAGTTGATCTCAATTACCGACGTAAGAAAAGAACAAGAAAAGGACGATCAAATTACGAAAATAATCCAAGGCAGCCAATCTAAAGGCGATGGAGTTTTTAAGTTAATCGAAGGTATTCTTTACCGAAAAAATTACGATCCCATGGGCAAAATGTGGCTTCTAGTGGTTCCTAAACAGATGAGAATTGACATCTTGAGGGAAGCCCATGATTCACCGATGGCAGGACATTTGGGATTTGCCAAAACCTACGATCGAGTTAGGAAAAAATACTTTTGGCCCGCCCTGTACAGATCTGTGAAACAATATGTGTCGCATTGCAGAGAGTGTCAAAGGCGAAAAGGATCCACGGGGCGCCCGGCTGGACAACTGGTACCAATCCCACCTGTAGCCCGCCCTTTTCAGAGGGTAGGAATAGATCTGTTGGGGAGATTTCCTGTTTCGAACAACGGCAACAAGTGGATCGTGGTTGCGACAGATTATTTATCTAGGTACGCAATTACCAGAGCAATACCTAATGGAAGTGCGGAGGAAGTTGCCAAATTCATGGTAGAAGACATATTGCTGAAGCATGGAGCTCCTAGAGAGTTAATTTCAGATCGAGGTCGAACCTTTATATCCAGAACATTAAAGGAAATCAACGACCTCTGCGGGACCATACATCGATTCACGTCAGCCTATCATCCACAGACCAACGGCTTAACCGAGAGACTCAACAAGACTCTCGCTGACATGTTGTCCATGTATATCGATGTCGAGCAAAGAAACTGGGATGCAGTGCTCCCCTATGTCATCTTCGCCAATAACACCTCCCAACAAGAATCCACTGGGTTTAGCCCTTTCTATCTCATACACGGACGAGATGTAGAGACTCCACTTGACACCATCTTAGCCTATTGAGAAAACACCAGTCTGGAAGACTACGTGGAGAGTATGGTGACAAATGCTGAGGATGCACGCCAGTTGGCTCGGTTAAACATCTTACGATCACAAGAAAGAGACAAATCTCGATATGACCAGAGCCACAGACCAGTCCATTATCAGACAGGAGACCTGGTGTGGGTGTTCACGCCTGTCCGTAGACAAGGGTTGGCGGAGAAGCTCCTAAAGAGATACTTCGGCCCTTATAGGGTGAACAGACAACTCTCCGAGGTAACCTATGAGGTGGAGCCTTTGGAAAAAAGACCACGGCAACGGAAAACAAAAGATATCGTCCATGTCCAGCGGATGAAGCCTTATCAGAGCCCAGAAGAGCAAATTCAGGCCTGAGAAAGAAGCATAACCTTATCGGAAAAATAGGAGGCAAGTTGGGAAATTCTTTATTATTATTATTATTTAAAATTAATTTTGCACTTCTAGTTCATTTCTGATTTTTGTGTATATAATTTGTTAGTATGTTGTAAAAGCAGCGGGTCGCTGCTTGCTTTTGAGAGGGGGGTAATGTCACTGTATAATATTTGCATATAAATCCATTGTTGTTATTTTGGCCGGCATAAAAACTTTTGTAAATATGCAAATTCGTTAGTTTAGTATTGCTATTTCTTTTCTTCTACTCGTCTCAAGCAGAATAAACTTTCAATAGAAAACTACTGTTCGCGTGATTCCTAATACTTATTTACACGGAAATCCGCGACAATATATATATTTACATAACAGGTTTATCAATATGAATGAATATTTGAAATGGTACAGATTTATTATTTTATTATTATATATTTTAGAACCCTCTCAGCGGTTTCGCCAGTTAATCTCCAGACCGCTTCATTTCTTATATACCCTCCATTTGCTTTTGACCTTATTCGAAATATGTAAATAGCAAAGAATTCTGGAAAAATGATGATATTATAAACATAAGAAATTAAATAATTTAAGCGCAAAGGTTTTTTCTATACACAAATTAAATTTCTACTATCCTGACTGACTTAACTCGACTAATTGACCATTATACAATGTATAATGGTCTTCTAGTCCTACCAACAGGCTGTACAAAGCAGAACGATCACAATGGACTATGGACTAAGGAAACAGCAAGTCAACAGAGCTGTAACACAATTTCTACTCGCCTTACTTTGATGAGAAAATATATTGGGAGGGCTTGGCTCATCAGTGGTGAACACTACCAGCGGTTTCGCCAATTTAATCTACCACACTGCTTCTTAGAGCTCTAATACTGTATTGAACGATTCTGATTATATATGCTACACAGTATTAGAGCTTTAAGAAGCGGTCTGGTAGATTAAATTGGCGAAACCGATGGGAGAGTTCATTACTGATGAGCCAAGCCCTCCCAATATATATATTTTATATCACAGTAAGATGTTATATCTCTATAATATATTGTAACAAAGTATTTATTAATTTTATTATTTTTATTAACCCTTTGAGCACCAGGCAAGACGATGTATCGTTTTGATGTGATCGTGTTGATTGTAACCTTTTCTCCTTAAAATAATCTAATGACATTTAATTAATTGTATTTTAAAGCGTATATTCTGTTGCATTGTGTTTCATATGTTTGTATAAATTATAAAAGCGTTTATTTAAAAAATAATAATTTGAAGAATAGTTTGATGTCTTTTGAAGGCTAACAATAATCAGGAATGACCTTGAAAACGGCCGGCACCTAAAGGGTTAACAGAGTGGTCATTTGTTTGTTTATATTTTGCTACTCTGGAAATTTCCCTCGTGGCTTATCTTTTGTTTTACCATTCATAGTTTGTTCTTGCCTGAAATAAATTGTTGTCTCCTCCTGAAGTTGGTCTTCCCTAATTTTCCACGTGGCAATATGAAAGATAATTGGTATAAGAGAAGGAGTAAAGATGGTTAAAATGAAAGTAGATAAAAATTATTTTTAAGGTATCTAAAAAATGTTTTGTATTTTATGTAACAATATAGAGTTATAACAAGTTCACGCTGTAGCTTCGGCTGTTACGCGTCATAGTAGCGGAACAGAGGCGAAAAAAGAAAGAATTGAAGGTATTAAGATAAGAAAAATAGAAAGCACAGAACCATATTAACCTTCTATCAAACTTTTAAAAGTAAAAAGAAAGAAAATTTATTTTTTAAATGTATTTTTTGAAAATTTATGATTTTTTTTTGTTAATATTTTATGACTTTTGTTAAAATTGCTAGTTAAAATTGGAGTCAATTTGTTTATGTTATATATATATGTGTTTATATATATATGAATATATATATATTTAAAAAAATTCTGTTTGATTTTGATTATCTTGAGGATAATGCTATGGTACTGGAGTCGTGGTTAAAATCTTAAAAGTATAATAAAAATAGTAAAGATTAGAAACAGTTTTAATTGAGCTTAAGGAATATATAAAACATAATTTGAGAAAGGTATGCCTGACTTAAGGTGTAAGAATCTTAAAAAATAAACTTATTTACATAAATACAATATAATATAGGTAATGCGGCTTGTGATTGTAAAACGATATTTGAAATACTATCCCGCATGTATTTCTTTTCAACGAAAATTCAAAATTTATTTTAAGGAGAAATAACGATTATTTCTAACATTTTGGATGAGGTATGAAAGGGTGAATTGTGAAGAGTAATGATAAACGGAAAAATAAAAGTGTCCAGAGATGGGAATCGAACCCACATTGTTCCGCTTACCGGGCAGATGTCATGTCCACTAGGCTACCCTGGACATAATTGAAAAGAAACACATGCGGGATAGTATTTCAAATGTCGTTTTACAATCACAAGCCACATTATATTATATTGTATTATAAATTACTTTATGTATTATTTACGAACGGAAAAATAGTTCCGAGTAGCCTAGTGGACATGGCATCTGCCCGGTAAGCGGAACATTGTGGGTTCGATTCCCATCCTCGATGGCGTACCTCGATCTGTGAAAGAAAACAATTTTTTTTACAAAACATTTCAAGGGATTGATTTATCTCTTTATCAATTTATTGCGACAAAGATTTAAAATTAACTTTTTTTTGTGACGTAATTTGATAAAGATACACAGAGTAAAATCCTTCGAATTATTTCGAAAAATATGTTTTTCTCTCACAGATCCAGTTAAGCCTTTTTTAAAAATATAATTATAGATTTAATGGATCACATTTCAATTCAAAGTATTAGAGAGTAGATATAGATTTCAATTATTTTAGGAAAAAAAGTTGCATTAATTCGTTTCAAATTTCAACGATAGAGGGAGCTGATATTTGATATGTTGAATAACAAACTAATTTGGAATTTTTATTAATTAATATTACAAGGTGAAAAAAATAGTACAAATTTGACATTGTACTGGGATAAGGTTCATAATTTAAGAAAAAAGCATCTCCTTATAGTGCAACTGAAAGTTGCTGATGGCTTGCGCCATCTATCGGAATAAATATAAACTATTCCGATAGATGGCGCAAGCCATCAGCAACTTTCAGTTACACGATAAGGAGATGCCTTTTTCTTAATTTATTATTACATGGTTGTTCCAAAAGTTCGTAAACATTTACAAAAAATTGAAATACCAATATTATTCGCCGTTATGTATAATGTCTTTGTATTATGTATAAAGTAATTGTATTATTATGTATTCGCGCCGTAATAATATTATTCGCTAAGTAATAATAAAAACAACGTTTTAAGAAAAATACAAACTTTTGGGACAACCTTATATTATTATTATTATTATTATTATTATTAAGGTAGATGGCTACTGGCGAGGGAAATGGCCCAAACTGAAAAAATTCCCGTAAAAGTAGTGCCGATAGTCTTAACATGTGATGGAATAGTAACCAAATATAACAACCAATATAGGAAGGAAATAAACATAAGAAAAAGGGACTTCGCATATATTCAATCCCTGGTGCTAAAAAAGACGATGAAAATTATCTCAACAGAAAAGAAGAATGAACCTCACGATAAGTTACAGAGAAATAAAGAAATGGAAGCCATGGATAGATTGTTGGAACGATGTAGGGAGCTGGCGTGTGGCGAGGAAGGTGGAACACCGGACATGGACCACAGGGATACGACGACCATAGAAGAGATCCAGGAGAATGACCTAGAGCAGATAACTGGAGACCTGACAGACAAGAATGGATCAAGGCCAGGGGACCATCTTATCGAGGAACCACCAGGAGAGGCCATAGAAAGACTGCTGGAGAGCTGCAGGACATCAGGGGACCTTTTCTGCGAGGGCCACAGCACTGACCAGGAGTCAATATAGCAAATGTAAATATCTTTGTTTACTTTTACTGTTGTTATTTATTGAAGTTGTAAATAAAAATATGTAAATAGACTGACCATTCGCTACACTTTTTAGAGAAAAACTTGTAACCTTTTTGAAAAATAAAGTTAAGGTAGATGTAGTATTCTATAGATATTTTTAACTTGGTTTGTTTCAACCACACATTTCTACTTCAGATAACCTAGAACTGTGTTAATGGACTTTTCCATCATTAAGTAGACCAGATTCGTTTTAGGAGCAAAACAAAGTTTTTTTTCCTACTATGAAAGTGTTGCAAAATTTGGAAGTTGTCCAAGGTTTAGAACTTTTGATTTGGAAATTTTTCTAAATAAAATAATCGTAAACATTTACGGCTGTCTCGTGTCTGGCCTTAAATTCTATGAAATAAAAAAGATTAAATTTGACCAATGACTAGATTTTATTACGTTCTATTTTAATGATAAAGATAACATATATTTATATATCTTATATTATTCATGAAATAATGATAATAAATGTGAATATAATATATAATTATATAAATTCTTGAATAACATTTACCACACACATTTAAAAATAAAATATTATATAAAATATAATTAATTCTAAATATATAATAGGCGTTATTGTTAATATTCAACATATTCACACCCTTATTTTACAAAATTTATTTTGTCTATAATATAAATTTATATATCAATTTTTTTTTCTCCCCATTGAATATAAGCAAATATATTTTTAAACTTAATTCTATTGACGTTATGTGGCGCTGAGTTTGTTGTTGACACACCTTAATATGTAATAACACCTTGAAAAAGGTTGGCGTTCAGCCAATTGAAATATTGGTAAAATAAATGATATTTTGATCCAAAATATGACTTTTTATTTAAATATAAAATATAATAAATTATTAGCTTTTTTATTGATAAGTGTTTGTTTCCAGAGTAAAGAAAAAACAATTTTTAATTTTTCATTACTTAGTTTATTGAATATTGCTTAATATATTTTTCGTTGAGTAAATTATTATTTAAAAAAATATTATGAGAGAATCTAAAACTAAAATTTACAAGGAAACCTGAAATATATATATATATATGTATATTAAGTTTAAAAATGCATATGATCACTATTCATTGAAAAAAAGGTGATCCAAAGCTGATCACGTTTGAATATCTCTTTCAAAATTAACGTCTAATGTTTTTATGCAACTTTCATACCTCTCTCCCCGTCACCAGGGTGTTAATCCGCTTCGATCGTCTGCTTTAGAAATTTTTGGCGGGAAAATAAAAAAAAAAGTTCTTTTGCCCACGTTTTAATATATTCTATTATTTATTTTTATATTGTCGTTTTTTTTTTTAGGTTTTCATTTTTTTATTATTTAAATAATAATATAGTGGAGAAAAAGAGTATACATTTTAATATAAATTAAAATTTTACTTTGCTGTTTATTACAGTTTATATACATATGACAAGCTATATATAGGTCGTAATAATATGGTTTATTTTTATTGTTCTTTTGGTATATGACCAAAAACAGTCCCCAAGTGTTTTATAACTATATATTTATCTATGAATTAAGAAAAAAAGGCATTTTCTGATCGTGCAACTGAAAGTTGCTTATGGCTTACGCCATCTATCGGAATAAAGCCCACCGCTACTGGTCCTGCAGCGCCGTTCGCCCTGTCATCCGAGAGGTGTTCTCCATCATCGGCCAGACCTGCACTCCTGGATCTTTCCAGTTGGTCTCGAGGATCACGCCATCACCATCTTCTCAGCCGCGAAGTACGTGATTTACGTATTCTTCGTAGATCACGAAATACGTGGTGTCGCTGGAGACCCGCTGGTGATTCTCCACCAAACTCTGCAGCGCTGGCAGAGGCGCCATATTCATTGTATATAGTGTATATAATCCATATTATCTTTTTTTTATATAGTACAGACTGTGCACTTTGTATGTATTGACAAGATGTCAATAAAATTATTTTAATTGTCAATTGTCTATCAGAATAAATATCAACTATTCTCGTTGGGTTTTAATTATTCCAGAATTGGCCAAATACCTTTTCTTGATGGCGCACGATTGGGAAATACCCTTTTTTCTTAATTTATCTACTTGATCCAAGTTCAAATTCACTTTTGTACTATTTTTCATATTTATCTATATATCTCTTTATTTTAGATATTAAAACAAAAACTTATAACTATTCTTTAACAAAGATATGGAAGAATCTGGCGTTTATTGACATTTAAAGATTGGAATAGTTAAGTTAACTATTAATATAATCCATTTGTGCGCCATCTGTTATAAATAATTTTAACTATTTTTGACTCGTATGGTTCTTTTTAAAATAAATCAAATTTCTACTGCCTTTACTGCAATAATATTGGGTTGATGCAAAAATAATGGCCGATTTGTAGTGATAACCTTAAAAAGCAATAACTCGTTACAAGCAAACCTTTATTAATCAAAATAAAAACCATTGGCATCGATACATCTTCACCAACGAGAGCTGGTATATTCCAATTTTATAAAAATCTGGAGTTCTGGATATAATGAATATATTGAAGGCCGTTTCAGCATCACCTTTGTTTTTAAAGAATTTCTCTAATTGAATAATGAGAGGGCTCCTGGGATTATCAGTGGTGAACTCTCCCATTATTTTATCATTGCAGAGAAAATTGATTTATCTTAAAAAGAATCATACGCAACAAAAATAGTTCGAATTTCTTATAAGTAAACAATACTCAATAATAACTGTGTAGATAGGGTTGGTATATAAATCACCAATTCTATTGATACAATCACGAGAATTTAAAACTATATTTATGCGTTTATTTTCTTCTTCCTCTTTCTTATCTCCACACTGGGTGAAGTAGAATGCGTCTACCTTTGTCATTAAGACTGGGAGCACTACTCAGTGGCAGACCGACTTAGCTCCAAAAGAAATAGCCGCCTCTGACATGAGGAACAGACGCCATGTGCAGCCGCTCCTAACATGGAGTACAAACGCTGCTCATCCTGTATTCCTGGATTAGGAGCTCTTACAGGGTACTATCAGCCGGGCCAGCTGAGCCCAGGTTTTTTAGTGAGCTTGTTACTGCTCCCCCTCCTCCTTTTTCATCCGGACTTGGGACCGGCAAGGGCGGAGTTGCGTTTATTTTAATTTGATAAAAACTGAGGAAGCTTTCAAGCCGAAGGGTTCTTCTTCAGAGCACTAATTACGATTAATATAACTCTTAAGAAACGAAAAATCTGCCTTATATATATATCGATATAATATTTACATATCAAAAAAGAAGATTGAAATTATCAAATTTATAAAAATAAATTAAAAATAGGGTTAAATTATTTTAAACATCTATACCTGGAGGCTGCTGTTAGGTTCTGTGCTGCCTGGAGTATAGGAGCTTCATCTATGTTTCCTTTCTTTCTGTGGTGAATCTGTAAATCTGTATAAGACCGGTGGTCTTAATAAAGCTTTTTTTGTGTGTGTATTAAACATATATTTAAGACCATAAATAAATTAGATGGATAAAGCGGATTTTTCTTTTATTAAGAACTTTTTCTTTTAAATTGGAGTTAGGGCTTTATGAAAAAGACATTGGTTTGAGAGCTTACCTAGTTTCTATTAAAATAAAATAACGCATCGCTATAGTTTCAAACTTAAAGAGATGTTGATGGTTTGTGGAAGTTTCAGGTAGGAAAAATTGCATTTAAATCGGACGATATTATGGAAGGAGAATAAATTATCTTGATATAGAGCAAGAAAATCAAAAATATGGAAAGTAGAACAATAAATGAATGGTAAAGGATACAAAAGCTCAAACATTATTACAAATTCAATAGATGAAAGAAAAGAAGATAATTTTCATATTTTGAGCTGTAAGAATTCTAGATCACTGTGTATTAAATATTGTTACGTCGTACCCAGACGCTATTCGTGTACTTTGTCTACTCAGGATGCCACAAAGATACACATGTGAGTTCGAAGGGATGCAGCTAAAGTTAGCGCTTTATTGTATCTCACTTAACAGAAGGAATACAACAGTGGGACTTGCCTTCAACTTCCCCGTCAGAAGAATCCTTGGGGCCGTGGATGTCCTCTTGTGAAGCGTTCCGCTCCACACTGTACAGCCTGGACTACACCGTCTTGTAGGCCGCTCCGATGTCAGTATCTCCTGGCACCGTCTTGCAGGATCATCCACACGCCCAGAGGCAAGTCGCCACGTCTTCTTCTTGACACAGATGTAACCAGACTCTGTCCTCCCCCACACAGGAATGCTGTTTTTGGCGCCTGTCACATGGCAGCGGGGGCAGCTAGAGTCCACCCCTCTTTCCCCAACTTTACTCTGGTATCTTGGCCTTGTCATCTATGCAACAATATCTTTCAGAGTTATTGTGTGAATCCCGATATACATACATGCTAAAAGGTACAACTTCCTTAAGTATTGTCCAAGAGTGTATCTTTCAGAGTTATTGTCTGAATTCCGATATACATGGTAAAAGGTACAACTTCCTTAAGTTTTGTCCATGAGTGTATCTTTCAGAGTTATTGTCTGAATCCTGATATACATGCTAAAAGGTACAACTTCCTTAAGTTTTGTCCATGAGTGTATCTTTCAGAGTTATTGTCTGAATCCTGATATACATGCTACATGCTTCAAGAACATTCTATTAGGTTTTTAAAATGTCACATTTATACAGAAGTATATAATTTTCTCAAATTAAAGGCATCAATAAACTAAAAATAAAATTCTAGCTTCGTTTTATTTATTTACAATGAGAAGATAGAAAAAAAAAGAGTATGGTGCTGCCAGTTTGATATATATTTTTTCATAGATTAATTGTAAAAATATCGACGAATAAAATTAATCTTCTTGATTAATATTAAGAATTGATTTTTCCATATATTTTTTTAATAATCCCTAATTATTTCTCATTAGCTACAATTAGACTGAAATCGATAAAAATAACAGACGTACTTGTTATCTCAATTTCACAGAATTCTTTCAAATACCTTTCTAATGTTTTTTTTTTCTTCTAAATTTTATATTTTTTAAATCGACATCATTACATTCTGATTTATTCATTCTTTTTGGTGTGTCATTACACTTTTTGTGTCGTGGCAATCTTTAATCTTTTGAAAATTTCCTAAGTCTCCTAAGCCTCACTTTTTTATTTCCTTTTAAAACTTTTAAAAAATTCTTTTGGTTGTTTAGGCATCAAAAGGATTTAATATTTTCGCATTTTTAAATGTTCGTCTGGTTGTCTTTTTTTTTTGTTTGGTAAAATTATATATATATTTTAGACGAATCGTCTGTTTTTAAATTAAAGTAGACTTATTTTCTCTCTATATATACTATACATTTATATATATTAGATAATAAAAGGCATATATTGGATTTAAAAATATATTTATTTTGCCAATATTTCGGCTGGCTGAACGCCAACCTTTATATATATTTATATATATCTTCCTAAAATATATTTACATATAAATGAAATATATATATATTATAATATAAAAATGTAAATATTTTATTATTTAAAAACATATATTTTATTTTCATTTATTTACTATTCTACATTTTTTGACCATAGTTTTAGAATATACCACTTTGATAATTGTTGTAAATAAATATAGTTAACTTACCTATTTTTTAATCTCACTAATATAGAATTAATATCATAAATTCTGAGTAATTATGAGAATAATTAATGTGTAAATTTTCTTCAAATAAAAAAAAAAATAAAAACTACTTGAGAGTAAATAATTATTTTTATTTTATCACGACTGCACCATCAATCCTTTACCTTATCATTCCTTTATCTAACAACAACAAAACATATTATTCATAACATATATATGTTAAATTAAAATATTTTATTTAAAATATTTTATTTAAAATTGTTATTTTAAAATATTATTTTATTTAGAATTATATATCATAGAATCAAATATTCTGTTAAATCGACCGCCAGAGGTCACGCTTTGCATATAAAAACTCGTTGTTCTTTCCCGTTTGGCCGGCTAAAACCTTTGTACATTATGTAAATAATCTTTTGTTTTCCTTATTCTACTCGCCTTAAGCCAGGCAGTACTTACTCAAATTATGTTTTGTATATATTTCTTGGCTCAAATAAAGGAATCTCTGATCAAGACTTTATATTTTTATCAAGATTATTATTCAACCACGACTGCACCGCCATAGCATAATCATCAAGATGATCCAAAACAACAGAAATCTTATCTTTTTTAAATATAATATTAGCCGACAGGATGTTTACCTGTTTGTTCTATATGCCAAAAGCAAAATTTTTCAAATTCAAATATGCAAATCTTCCAATCAAAAATAGCTTTCCCAATCAAAAATAGCTCATTTCAACCAAAAATAACCTACTTTAAAAAGACATAGCCCACAAACAAATATAGCATTCTCCACAAACAAATATAGCATTCTCCACAAACAAACATAGCATTACCACAAGCAAACATAGCCATCACCACAAGCAAACATAGCCTTTTCCACAAGCAAACATAGCCTTCTCCACAAGCAAACATAGCCTTTTCCACAAGCAAACATAGCCATCACCACAAGCAAACATAGCCTTTTCCACGAGCAAACATAGCCATCACCACAAGCAAACATAGCCATCACCACAAGCAAACATAGCCTTTTCCACAAGCAAACATAGCCATCACCACAAGCAAACATAGCCATCACCACAAGCAAACATAGCCTTTTCCACAAGCAAACATAGCCATCACCACAAGCAAACATAGCCTTTTCCACAAGCAAACATAGCCATCACCACAAGCAAACATAGCCTTTTCCACAAGCAAACATAGCCTTTTCCACAAGCAAACATAGCCTTCTCCACAAGCGAACATAGCCATCCCCAATCAAACATAGCCTTTTCCGCAAGCAAACATAGCCTTTTCCACAAGCAAACATAGCCTTTTCCACAAGCGAACATAGCCATCCCCAATCAAACATAGCCCAATTCAAGCGAACATAGCCATCCCCAATCAAACATAGCCCAATTCAACAAACATACCTATCTCCACCAACCATGGTATATTCGAGCCATAGCCATCTCCACAAAAAAACATAGCCTTCTTCACAAGAAAACATAGCAAGCCCCACAAGCAAACATATCCTTCTTCCATACAGCCATCTCCCGAGATCTTCAAATCCGGTCCATCATCCATTTCAAGGTACTTTGTATCCACCATTTTTCGTAGTTTTCCTCATTTTAACTTTATGTTATCACCCATTATATACAATAGTTTTCAATCGCATATTTGCTTAGATATATCCTTTTTGTCATATTATTTTTATAAATCAATTTTTACCATAGCTGTTTTTGCCCTTTTAAATAGTAACACACTCTTCAATTCTTTTAAACCTTATTTTCCTTTGTATAGTTAGCTCCTAAATGCCATAATATACTTAATAACACAATTTTTATCTTTATATATAAACTTGTATAAATAATTTATCCCAATTTCACCAAAATTTACTTTTATATCATGTCATAATTTTACATTGTAAACTTAAATATATGTAAATTGGCTAATATATCTCCCATTACATATTTAACTTTTAAAACATTTTCAAATAATTTAAACAATTTACACCAATTTTTTAACACAACACCATATGCAAAGCAGTCGGCCAAGAGGACAACAACAAAATATTATAAATTTTCACATATTCAATATCTTTATTACGAATTAACTATCTTCAACATTATTTATCACATTTCTACTATATATTTCCTTGTTAAATCTCGTTTCTTAATATGTTTTTATTTACAAAATTTGCATTTTTACCCCTTTTAAATTTATTTTTAAATGCCATAATTTTTTAATATGTTTCTCTTTTTTTTTGCCTAACAAATATGTAAATTTACCGTAGTAAACATATGTAAATTTCAACTTTTGTTTTGTTCACCTTGAATCTTTTTTTCAAATGATCATTTTCTTTTCTTACCATTAATTATATTTATCTTTTGCATGTTCATTCCTTGTTTTCACAAATGCCTATTTTCTTATAATCATCAATGTTTTTTCAAGGCTATCATATATATATATTTTATTAATATTCCTTTTAATAATTCTGCATTTTATTTTTATTCGTCATTAATAATATATGTGTATCAATATCTCATGTTTTTCCCAATCTATTGGCTCACAACAAGTCAATATGATCAAGGGGTATCATCTTTTTATTTCCAACTTTCAATTTTTATTCATTTTATTTTACTTCCTCATTTTATCATTCATATGTGCATCATTTTTGTGATTTCCTGTCTATATTGGTTCCCACCCAAAAACCAATATGATAATGGAATATCACCCCTTTCTTTCTCACCTTTTGATAATCATGCATCACTCTACCAATAATTGTCATCATTTACATTTATATTATTTTGTAATTTCCTGTCTATATTGGTTAACAACAAACCAATATGAATATGGATTATCACATTTTTATTCACTTCTACCAACAATATTTGTAATCATTCACACTCTATATAAATTTCTACTTTCCTGTCTATTGGTTACCATCCAAAAACCAATATGATAAGTGACTATCACCTCACCTTTTCTTTCAATCAATCATTTTACTTTTTTTTTAACTATATATATATTTTTCACATTTCTCTCTACCCATATTATTCTTTTCACAGGGGGGAAATGTTAAATTAAAATATTTTATTTAAAATTGTTATATTAAAATATTATTTTATTTAGAATTATATATCATAGAATCAAATATTCTGTTAAATCGACCGCCAGAGGTCACGCTTTGCATATAAAAACTCGTTGTTCTTTCCCGTTTGGCCGGCTAAAACCTTTGTACATTATGTAAATAATATTTTGTTTTCCTTATTCTACTCGCCTTAAGCCAGGCAGTACTTACTCAAATTATGTTTTGTATATATTTCTTGGCTCAAATAAAGGAATCTCTGATCAAGACTTTATATTTTTATCAAGATTATTATTCAACCACGACTGCACCACCATAGCATAATCATCAAGATGATCCAAAACAACAGAAATCTTATCTTTTATATATATATATATATATATATATATATATATATTATATATACAAATGTTTTTCAAATATATTTCATAGATTAAATGACTCTGTTAAATCTACCACCAGAGGTCGCCGTTTTTACAATATAAACTTTATTGTTGTTGTTTCCCGATGGCCGGCTCAAACCGTTTGTACATTATGTAAATAAGTTGTTTATTTTTTTATTCTTACGCCTTAAGCCAGGTATTACTTTTATCAAATTATGTTTTTTATATATTCTTTTAGATCAATTAGAGCTATTTCTAATTTTTACTATTTTTATTATAGTTTAAAGATTTTAATCACGACTGTATTACCATAGCATAATCCTCAAGATAATCAAAAATCAACAGAAAATCTTTTTTTAAATAACATATATATGTTTTAAAATTTTATTTTATCAAAATATATTTTGAAAATAGAGCAATCCATATTTAATTCATTGGATAAAAAAAGGCATATATTGGATTTAATAAAATATTTATTTGCCAATATTTCGGTTGGCTGAACACACCAAACCTTTATCAAGGCATTACATTTTTGTATAAACAAACTCAGCGCCGCATGGTGTTATAATAAAATATGTTATAATATCATTTTACAAAATTTTGTATAAATAATGGTGAGTGTTTCTTCTATATATATATACTCATGGATACAATTTAAGGAATTTGTATCTTTTTGCATATATATCAGGATCAGACAATAACTCTGAAATATATTACAGTGACCTTTATTGAAGACACACGAGATAACCAAGTATGAATAAAATTGTCCCTGTCTTCTTAAAAAAAAAAAAAAAAAAAGACGACTGGGGACATAAAAGCCTTTTTAAATTCCTTATGTTTTATTCATGAGTGTATATGTGGTGTTATCCTGTCGACTAAATATGTGATGAAATCTGGTAGCCTCTTGTAGATCTTGTAATCCTGTCGACTAAATCTGTGATGAGGCCCTGTTGACTCTCGCTATACTGTGTTGACCGAGAGGAACAGTCAGGATAAAGAGTTTTCCAGTACCTCTCTGCACCTTGGAAGACCTTTTAAAGTTCTCACAAAGTACAGGCAGTCGTGGTCGAGGCAGAGTGGAAAGCTTGGGAATGTCCATACACAAAAAACGAAGACACAATTGCACTAAAAAAGTTCCGTGAACAGATAAAAGTTGAGCTAGGAGCGAAAGATGGAGATAGAAGAGTTCTTACTGACTACATGGTGGATGAGGTGGACCTGGGGTACAACCGACGAGAGCTCACGCAGATGGTGAAGTAACTGTCAAGTGACTGTATTTTTGGCTAAAGACGGGGGGGGGGGGGGGGCTTATATACCTTTTCTGAGAAAGGGAGTTTTGCATTTCACCAGATGTGAAGAGTGTGGATCGTCTGGTGAAAATCTAAACTGGCGCCATGGCAGTTTCCATTTTTAGACCTTGTTGTAGGAATTCTAAATCTATCTCGATTTTAGACTTTATGACTTCTATCTTTTGCTTCAGCTCAACTCTTAATCTATTACAGAGTTTTATTTATTTATCCTCAGTTTGTACAAAGTACATTACATATAGTGATGTAATGACACATGTCAATCATGCGTATAATCATTTATAGATGTGTTTCTATTATACAACATGAAAATCTTGTAAAAAGTTATATACAATATGGGGTTGATGGTTAAATTACCATATATATATAGAGCATAAAAATTTAAATAACGCACATTATAAATACAAACCACCTATATTAAATTAAGTTATCAATTCATTGTAATTTCACAGCTTTTTTCATTATATTAAATAATATTATGTTTATGTGTGTGGTTAAATAAAAATTGACTAAAAAGGCAAAAGTTTTAAAATATTAGTTTTAAAACTCCCCGCAGTTTTTGATCAATATGTTAATTTACGACCGAAAGATTTAGTTCTCATTTTAAAATTTAAATTTGGAAGCACAGACGTGAGTTATTGAAAGGTTTCTGCCAGATAAATAAGATGGCAAATTTAGAAGGCGTGATCGTTTGCTTGGAAAGTGGTTTTAAATGTCGTTTGGCAAGAATTTAGCATGTCTAAATATTCGTCTGCTTTGAAATTAAATATTGATATCTTGTATATCAACAGAGATTAATACATTTATTACTCTTTAAAATCACATTTAAATTTATTTTTTTATATAATTACAAAAATATATTTGTTTTTCTTTGATTTATAGAGAATTAAAATCATATAAATATAATATATATATATGTTATGAATATGATGTTTAGGGGGAAAAAAAATAGAGGAATTGAAGGTGCAGTCGTGAAAATAGGAAAGATAGGTATTACCTTATCAAGTAGTTTTTATTTTCAATTACTTGAAGCAAATTCTACATGTCGTCTGTTTTTTTTTTGAAGAGGGAGACAGAGACAACTCTGTTATCTTGCGTGTCTTCAATAAAGGTCACTGTAATATCTTTCAGAGTTATTGTCTGAATCCCGATATACATGCTAAAAGGTACAGCTTCCTTAAGGTTTGTCCATGAGTGTATCTTTCAGAGTTATTGTCTCAATCCCGATATACATGCTAAAAGGTACAACTTCCTTAAGTTTTGTCCATGAGTGTATCTTTCAGAATTATTGTCTGAATCCCGATATACATGCTAAAAGGTACAGCTTCCTTAAGTTTTGTCCATGAGTGTATCTTTCAGAGTTATTGTCTGAATCCCGATATACATTCTAAAAGGCACAGCTTCCTTAAGTTTTGTCCATGAATGTATCTTTCAGAGTTATTGTCTGAATCCCGATATACATGCTAAAAGGTACAACTTCCTTAAGTTTTGTTCATGAGTGTATCTTTCAGAATTATTGCCTGAATCACGATATACATGCTAAAAGGTACAGCTTCCTTAAGTTTCGTCCATGAATGTATCTTTCAGAGTTATTGTCTGAATCCCGATATACATGCTAAAAGGTACAACTTCCTTAAGTTTTGTTCATGAGTGTATCTTTCAGAATTATTGCCTGAATCCCGATATACATGCTAAAAGGTACAACTTCCTTAAGTTTTGTTCATGAGTGTATCTTTCAGAATTATTGCCTGAATCCCGATATACATGCTAAAAGGTACAACTTCCTTAAGTTTTGCCAATGAGTGTATCTTTCAGAGTTATTGTCTGAATCCCGATATACATGATAAAAGGTACAACTTCCTTAAGTTTTGTACATGAGTGTATCTTTCAGAGTTATTGTCTGAATCCCGATATACATACATGCTAAAAGGTATAACTTCCTTAAGTTTTGTCCATGAGTGTATCTTTCAGAGTTATTGTCTGAATCCCGATATACATGATAAAAGGTACAACTTCCTTAAGGTTTGTCCTTGAGTGTATCTTTCAGAGTTATTGTCTGAATCCCGATATACTAGTACATGCTGAAAGGTACAATTTCCTTAAGTTTTGTCCTTGAGTGTATCTTTCAAATTTATTGTTTGAATCCAGATCTACTTTTGTTTTGTAATTTATCTATTTATTTTCTTTCATTAAAAACTCGTTTACATTTTACGTACCTTGATTTTGATACGTTACTCTAGAATATACCTACAAAATATATATATCACCGTACTTTCATTCTAAATAAACATGATAATCTTATATATTTTGAGTCAAAAGGCGATCCATTAATTGAGATTATATAAAAGGGCGTACCTGGATCTGTAAAGAAAAAAAAAACATTTTTTTTTCTTGAAATATTTCGAGAGATTGCTCCCTCTTTATCAACTGTGCAATAAATTGATAAAGAGGGAGCAATCTCTCGAAATATTTTAAGAAAAAAATTGTTTTATTTTCTTTACAGATCCAGGTACGCCCTTTTATATAATCTTATATATGTTTTTTAAAATTTAATAATATCAAAGAACACAACGAGGACTAAGTCTTTTTCACTTCTTAAAAATAACAGGAAAAATATTTTCTTCACATAATGTGTATATAATTGGCTGGAAGTAGTACTTCTAGATCTTCTGTTGAAGGACATATTGGTCCGAAATCTTAAAAAATAAAGAGTGGTTGAAAAAGACCTGGCCCTGGATTTTTTTATTAATGTTGTTAAATTCGCATAATCTGTTGAAAAATAAACACACACACACAAAAGCCTTTATTAGGGACTTGCCCCATACAGATTCTCCCAATTGGGTAAGGTAATAATCATCTTATGTTATTTACATAGAAATTGAACTGGCTTTACTCTTCATCTCAAAGTCATTCACTTGTTGACTGGTCCTTACATAATGATGATCTAAAAAATGTATAGTAAACTATTGCCTTAGATTTGTTTGCTGATATTTTTGAAAGCAATACGTAGGGTGAAATGTTGGTACATTTAATTTGTTGATATAGGGCCTTCCTCTCTGCATCAAGGGCTGTACAAATAAGCAGGTAATGGGGGAGATAATCTGTTGAAATTTAAAAGGTATCTTCATTTAAATAGTTGTAGTGATTTTTTGATCAAGATCTTCTGATAATATTTTATGGAGAAATATCCATCACAGAACTCTTGATTTATTACTCTTGTAGATATATCTGGCCCTGGATCCTCTTTGGTATTGTTAAATTATAAGTCAGGGGACACCATCGTTTATATGTATTAAATGTAAAGTAAAATCATTTCATTGAATATTATTATTTATTAACAGTTTCAAATAAGATACGCTATATCCGATCTGGATAATTGCGCGTGAAACTATTTACAATAATTGTAGTAGAGTAGGTAACAGAATTATCAAAAATAAAATAAACAATTAAGAGAAAAGACCATTAAATAAACATATACATTAAACAAATAAACAACAAATTAAGAAGATAGAAGAAACCGCTTTTTATTGAGTATAATATATGGATATAAAATGTTGAAAATAAAAGCTTTAAATATCTATAAATATTTAATTGGAAATAAATATTTTTATTTTATCCCAGAAATTTGTTATTTATAATTACAATTTTTTAAATATTAAAATGATATCATTCATATTGAAATGTGGTGTTAAAACTTTCTTAAAATGTCGATGTTAAATTTTTAATGTCTTTTGGTTTAACTTTATAACCTTTTTAGTTTATATAAAAGGGCGTATCTGGATCTCTAAAGAAAAAAAACATTTTTTTTCTCAAAATATTTCGAGAGATTGCTCCCTCTTTATCAATTTATTACACAATAAACTTAATTTACAAATTCTTGTAGATCACATGAAAACAAATTTGTCATTCGTTAATAAATATTTCAAAATATGGCTATTAAACTTAAAAATTCGATATTATACCGCAGAAGGGGGGGGGGGGTCATTATAAAACTTTTTATATTTAAAAAATAATGTCTTAACGAGTAAAATATTTCTATATAAGAATTATCCTTTTACAAATAAAAAATGTCCATATTGAATTAAAAAAAACTTCTTTATATATAAAAAAGTGTTTCTATATACATTATTTAATCTAATTTTACTTAAATGCAAAAATATTATTTAAGAAAGGTAAAAACATTTTAATAATGTATATAATTAGATAAAAAGATACATATACTTTCTCTTAAATAAAGAAGCTACTCAAAAAAATATCAACTTTTATATTTAATAACTATTAAAATAAATAGTTTTATCAAATAATAATAATAAAAAAAGATAAATGAAGCAAATAAATTTAATTTAAAAATATTTAACTTTAAACAATAAAATGGTTGACATTTGAATGAAAATAAATTAGAATTATATTAAACGTCAAAAAAAAAAAAAAAACATTGTCTTCTGTTTTTTTTTTCTCTTTCTAATTTTAATAAAATCTCAGACGAAAGAGTTGGCTGTTTTATTTCGACGTAAAATTGAGGTGAAAAAGTGTAATAAAAGTGAGATGGGGACACCACCATTTCATTTAATCAAACAAAATGTTAATATAAAGGTGGTTAGAAAGACAAAATTAAATTGAAGAAGTAAATACAACTTTCATTTCCTATTCAAATTGAACTCTACCTTGAAAGTTAATTTCACTTTAAATTTATATCCCTTTTTTTTCAATTTTGGGAGGAGCTTTAAAATGGATTATAGCTGACAATATTATGGTTAATTTTGAAAATTAAAAAAAGAGATGAATGTACATTAAAAATATACATATATAATTTAACATATATTATCTAATATAATTTTAAAAAATCTCTTTATCGTGTTTTTTCTTTTTTCTTTTTTTTAGTAGAGGGGAGTCGTCTGATTATGAATATTTTAAAATATTTAATTTAATAATCTTTTTTTGGTATTTTGTTTTGATTTTATTTTTTTGTTTTTAACTGTGTTGTATATATACATATTAAGTTTAATTAATTAATTGTTCCCACAGAGTATGTGTATAAGATCACACAAGTAAAAAGGCGCTAACTGTAAGAAGATAAGTTTCTCTTTGTTTATTATGTTATAAGTTTTATTTTGTTCTCTCTCTTGTAAATCAATAATATTTGATTAATCTTCTTGGAATCAGTATCTTTCAAAAAGTCTAAGAGAAGTCAGCAAACTGTTGATCAAGGTTAAAAATAATTTTTATTGTCATTATTTCTCTCTCTCTTGATTTTTATTCATTTTTATTATTCAAATAATTTTCTAAATTAAAGTTAGAATAATGTTTGTAATATAATAAGTATTAATTGTTAATCCTATATATATATATTGTCAAGCGGCTCAGCAGCTTCAACCACGAGAGGCCCCATGGGACGCCTGTCAATCATCCCTGGACACCGGGTGTGAGGGGTTCGCGGAATCTGGCCGGCGGGAGGGAGCTGACACCCCTCATTAGGATTATCTTTTAACTTGGGGTAAGTTGTACACACTCTCTCTCTCCCTATAAATACCCCTTATAATAAATTAATTATCCCCAAACTTGCCCTTGCTTTATTTATCTCCGCGACATATTTTGGCGGAGACGCTGGGTAGCGTGACGAAACTTCGAAGAAGTCGACGTCTACAGGGACGTGAACCAATTCTTCAACCTTTGCCATAACGAAAGCGATCCCAGACGGAGGAGCAATCGAAACAGCTAAGTTCCTGGTTGAAGACGTCATCTTGAAGCATGGAGCTCCTAGATAAATGATAACAGATCGCGGCAGAAATTTCATTTCTCAAGTAATAAAAGAGATCAATGCTCTGTGCGGAATTGTGCACAGATTTACAACGGCCTACCATCCCCAGACCAACGGCCTGACTGAAAGGTTCAACAAAACTCTGGGAGACATGTTGTCCATGTACACAGGTGTTGAGCAGAAGGACTGGGACCAAGTTTTACCCTACGTAACTTTTGCTTACAACACTGCTAAACAGGAGGCGACCGGCTACACTCCATTCTTTCTTGTCCACGCCCGCGAAGCCGAGACCTAGATATCGTCCATGTCATTCAGATGAAGCCCTACCTGGACCCTGAAGAACAACATTCTATTCTGCTAGGGAACATCAGCCGTGATAGATTTCCTTCCAGAACAAGGGCTGAGACAAGCTAATCAGCGGGTCGCTGTTTTCTCTAAGGAGGGAGTAATGTCAAGCGACTCACCAGCTCCAACCACGAGAGGCCCCATGGGACGCCTGTCAATCATCCCTGGACACCGGGTGTGAGAGGTTCGCGGAATCTGGTCGGCTGGGGGGAGCTGACATCTCTCATTAGGATTATCTTCAACTTGGGGGTAAGTTGTACTCTCTCTCTCTCCCTATAAATATCCCTTATAATAAATTAATTATTCCCAAACTTGCCCTTGCTTTATTTATCTCCGCGACAATATATATATGTCATACATTTACATCTATTTTTTTAAATAGAGCAATCCATAAATAAATCTTTAAATAAAAAGGCATAAATGTCGTATGTGTAAATGTGGAAGTATTGGAAGAGAATGATATTTATCTTTCCTTTACGCTCTATCAGATGGACGAATTCTAATGAATTTTGTGATAATTGAAGTCGATTATTTCGTGGACCTTGGATATTCAAAGTCTATGCAAATCTGATCCGATTCCAAACTAATTTGCATATTTCGGAGGAATAAAATAATTATAATAATGAGATACTAAGGATTTTTACTATCTATATATATAAAAATGAATGTATGTGTGTCTGTTTGTTTGTTTGTCCTTTATGCCTGACCAAACCACTCATTGGATCGCCATGAAACTTTGGGAAGTTATTTAGTATAGTACTGGGAAGGTTTCTAGCAAATAAAATTTTTGAAATAACTTTTCGCCTAGAAATAATCAAGATAAATATTCTAATTTATCTCTTATAATTCAACAATCTGCTCTAAATATTATCATGATGATACGATGATTTTGTAATGTAGAAAATTAGGAAAGACAAAATTCAGGATGACACGGCAAATTATTTGAGACAAGAATAATGATACAATTCAAAGGCAAGATACTATTCCTTTAACTTCCAATTACCGAGGGAACCAATTAATATTGATTTTATTCAACTTATCGAGTATTTTTCAAGGGACCGGTAAAAAATGTTCACTTTATCGAGAGATTCGTTAAACAAACCTTTACTCGGGTAAAACCCGGGCGAAGCCGGGTACATCCATACAAGAATAATGATACAATTCCAAGGCAAGATACTATTCCTTTTACTTCCAATTACCGAGGGAACCAATTAATATTGATTTTATTCAACTTATCGAGTATTTTTCAAGGGACCAGGAAAAAAATGTTCACTTTATCGAGATATTCGTTAGACAAACTTTTACTCGGGTAAAACCCGGGCGAAGCCGGGTACGTCCGCTAGTATATATATATATACATATGGTAATTTAAACCAACAACCCTATATTGTATAATACTTATAACAAGATTTTCATGTTGTATATAGATGTGTCTCTATATACAACATGAAAATCTTGTTCTAAATATTATACAATATAGGGTTGTTGGTTTAAATTACCATATGTATATATGATAATTTAAACCAACAACCCTATATATTATAATATTTATAACAAGATTGTCATGTTGTATATAGAACTAATTATAAACTATAACTAATTATATGCATAATTGACATGTCTCCTTGCATCACCAAATGTAATGTACTGAGGATGAATAAATAAAACTATATAATAGATTAAAAACTAAGTTAAAAGCAAGATTGAGAGATTTACAAAGTAACTTCTAAAGATAGATTGGAAGCGACAGTCTGTCGCCAGTGTCCGGTGTCCCTCGACACGTGTGACACGTGCATGACCCAATTCTCGTAGTATAAAAAGGCCCGTAGCAACAGCAGTCAGTTCAGTTCCAGTGAGTCTTCCGGTCAGCGTCACCCCTTATCGTCTCCAGGGACCAACTCATCGACCATGTAAAACAGTAAGGAATCTTCTATCTCCATCTTGCTTTTGGCTCGACTTTTTATCTATTCAAGGAACTTTCTTTCAACTGTGTCGCTTCGCTTTGTGTGTGTGGACATTCCCAAGTTTCCACTCTGCCTCGACCACGACTGCCTGTACCCTGTGAGAACTGTTAAAGATCCTACAAGGTGCAGAGAGGTACTGGAAAACTCTCCACCCCCTGACTGTCCCTCTCGGTTACTACAGGTTTGACCCTCGGTTGCCACAAATTATACAGAGAGTCGACAGGATCTCAACACATTATTACAGAGAGTCGACAGGATCTCAACACATTATTACAGAGAGTCGACAGGATAACCCAAACGAAGGACGCCATAGCAAAAAAGGTAAAAAGACTGTCCAGATAGAAAAGAGCCAAGAAGCAAGATGGAGGAGCAAACCAACCCGTCCAACGATACAGCCGAACAAACTATCCCCAAACAAGAGACGACATTGGAAGAGGAGGAAACGTCGCCGCCCCAAGATACCTCCGCAGACCCGCTGACACAGATCGCCGATGCCCTGAGTAAGTTACTGGTAGCCCGATCTCCTAGGGAGATAGACGTAAGTCCATACGATGGTACTTTTGAAGCCCAAAGCTTTTTCGACAACTTCGATGCCCAAGCAGACCGAACTGAACTGACCTACACAGATCGCCTACGCAAATTACCCTGCTACCTACAAGGTAAGCCCCTCCAATATTTCCGAAGCCTACGGTTAGATAGGTTATATTATATTGAAGCCCGCCAGAGATTGATAGACTTATTCCCAGCAACGACAGAAGCGTCGTTTGCACGCTTTTTGGCAATCAAATTGACACCCCAAATGTCCCTTGAAAACTACTACCAAAACAAAACGGTTATGGGTATGAAACTCGACCTACCCGCCGACATTTTAATTGAATCTCTGACCGACGGACTACCCGTCGCAGACCAGCGATTAGTCGCAACTGTGCAGCCAAACACCATTAAGGAATGGTTCGACCTAGTGTCAAGAATAACTCAGTGTGCCACCAGTGCAGTGAACCAGCGCCAAGTAGACAAGGCTCCACACCCCACCTACCACAACCCACCACCGCGGTACAACAACCAGCGGCCATCACGTGTAACGTACCCAGTTACATCTCCCCCCTCGCCTTCCAAGTATTGCAATGCCATGCACTGGCACTCCCAGTGTGAACAACGGTTCCCACGGGACCAAACACGCCCAGTCTACAGCGCCCGACCACACACAACCACTGTACCAAAACGTGGTACCCACACCCAGCCCAAGGTCCAACCTCCGAGCCATGTTCCCCAAGTCCAAGCTGCAAGCCCAGACGACTCTGCAAGCCCCGCGAGCAGCTCAACGGTAGGAAAACCTGAAACTTATTTTCGTTGAACAATTAATAATATGGACTGAATTGTCACCAAATGTAAATTTGCCCTTTTTAATAGACACGGGAGCATCTATAAGCCTACTTAACTTAGATATTTTAAGAACCATAGAAAATAGATTACCATATAAAATTATTATCCATCAGTACAGTTTAACTATAAATGCAATAGCACACAATGTAAATACCCTTGGATATATTTTTTTAAAACTTAAAATCGGTAACCTCACCCAAAAACTAAATTTTTTTATAGTAGAAGCTTCACTACCTTTTGGTATTTTATCTATTAATACCCTTAAAATATTTAAATTAATTATAGATTTTAATAATCTCCAAATTTATCAAAATAATGATGCTCTCCCAACGAATGTCTATAAGTTCACCAAGTGCAAACAGGATTTATGTCCCACTCAACCGAGGGAAACTGATATGTTTACCACTTTCCCCTCGCACCAGTCCTGTTTACACGTGGCGGACTCTACTCCAATTATATGTTCACCCCCTATATCTCCTACCCATGATATTGAGATTTCTATACCTTCTAATGCGGCACCTCAGTTAGAACATTGTCCACACGAACTCCACCGAATTCTATATGAATTCTCGCAAGTGTTCTCTACTAATAAATACAATGTGCCCAAATTGAACATACCACCGGTAAAAATCAATACCACCACAGATAAAATAATAGCATTACGCCCATATAGAGTGCCACTACACGACCAACAAGAAATACAAACCCAAATAGAACATATGCTCCAATATGGAATCATTGCCCCGTCAGTTTCACCTTATGCCAGTCCCATAACGCTTGTTACCAAACGTGACCAAACGAAACGTTTCTGTATTGATTACAGAAAACTTAATGAAATCATCGCTCCAGACGTACATCCTTTACCTTTAATAGAAACCATTCTTGACAAATTGTCAAAAGCCAAATATTACTCTTCTGTAGATATAGCATCCGCATATTGGCAAGTGGAAATAGAACCTAACTCACGTAATCTACTAGCTTTCGTGACGTTAGATAGTCAGTACGAATTTTGTAGACTTCCTTACGGATTTAAAAATTCACCACAGATATACCATCGTGCCATAAACCAGGTCATGCAAAAATATAAACTAAATTTTGTTACCCATTACTTCGACGATTTCATTATTTTTTCTGACACCCTAGAGGATCATCTACAACACCTACAACAATTTCTAACAGTGTGTCAACACGAAAACATCAAACTTAATTATAATAAATGTTCATTTTTTAAAACAAATATAGATTTCTTAGGATACACTGTTACCGCAGGTACTTATGCACCACAGACGCGCAACCTTGATACCATAAATGCCATAAAACCACCTACCAATCAAAAAACACTACAATCATTTTTAGGAGCAGTAAACGTTTATAATAAGTTTATAGCAGATTATGCCCGCTTACGAGCACCTTTAAATAAACTACTTAAAAAGGATGTAAAATGGAATTGGAACCCAGACTGTCAACGAGCTTTCACCACTCTCAAAGAGAGTTTAACCAGTAAACCAGTACTACACTTGTATCAAGTCGGTTTACCATGCCGCCTTTATTGCGACGCATCCACCCAAGGGATTGCCGGTATACTCAAACAGGTACATCCAGACGGACAAATACATCCTGTGCAATATTTTAGCCGCGCCCTTAGAGCACATGAGAGAAACTACACCGTTTCCGAACTCGAGTGCCTCGCCATCGTCGAAAGTGTAGACAAATTCTGAATATACCTCACCGGTATAAAATTCACCATATACACAGATCACCAAGCTTTACAATGGCTTAAAACTATAAAAAATCCGTCAGGCCGACTATTTAGATGGAGCCTGAGACTATCTACCTATAATTACGAAATACACTACATCAAAGGCAGTCAACAGTATGAGGCAGATTTACTCTCAAGAAACCCCTTTGTAGGATTTATCAGTACTGATATTATAAAACAGCATCAACCAACAGCATCCCCCTTCAACATTGATACAAACGGCTTACATACCATTACCCGAAAAGGTGTAACTAAAATAATAATTCCCGAAACCCTGCAACATACTCTCATGAACAAAGTTCACCAAGAATATAACCACCCAGGCATCTCTCAGATGACCCGCATAATTACTACCCAGTACTACTGGAAAGGTATCTCTAAATATATAGAAAAATTTGTCAGATCGTGTCACACCTGCCAAATCATTAAAAGGCCCAAAGGTAAACCCTATGGTGCCCTCGGACAAATTCCACCACCTCAACAACCATTCGACTTAATCTCTATAGATACCATAGCTGGATTTTCGAAATATGGACACTCCAAGACCTATCTACACGTAATAGTGGATCATTTAACGCGATATGCTTGGACCTTTCCATCGAAGTCCACCAGTACCCTAACGTACATTCAAACCCTCAAGACTGTACTACAGCAAGGATCTCCAAAACGTCTGTTATCTGACAGAGCGCCCGCTTTTACCTCAGAAAAATTCCGTAAATTTCTAATAATGCATGGTATACAACCTCTACTAACTACCAGCAATAACCCACAAGCAAACGGTTTAATAGAACGCTTAAATGCGACCATTACAGGCAAGCTCAGACTAGCTTATCTAGAAAATCCGAAAGCTTCCTGGACTCAACTAGTTAAACGCGTCACTCAGACGTACAATAACACACCCCATTCTGTCACAAGTTTTCCACCTACCTACTTAATGTTCAATGTTATCCCCCAGATCTGAGAACTCATCTTAACCCATATCCCGAGATAAATATAGCTCGAGAGATAGCAAGCTCTCGTACTCAAAATAAACATAAAAAAGATAAAGAAACATTTGATAAGCAGCACAGAACACCACATTTCGAAGAGAATGATCTTGTTTTGGTAAAAAATTACAGACATCCCGACACAGGTAAATTAGCACCATATTTTACTGGACCCTACAAAATAATTGAAATCATTTCACCCAATGTCGTTCGAATAGATCGCCCAAATCAGCCTCTCAATAGAGATAGTGACACCATACATGTCAATAAATTAAAATATTACACAGAGGATGTGTTATACATAACACCTCCACAGCCCCGATTCGTTCAACACCCACAGCGATTGCCTCAAGATGTATATTTCATTGAATTCAATCATTTGACTCCAGATATCTTCGAGACACAATTATTCCTAATTATACCGCCTACAAGCTCACAGCCTTTTTTACATTTAAATCCCAGTATTTTCAATTAGGTCAGAAAACAATTACCACAGTGGAGGCAGAGAGATTTACCCATAGCCAGCAGAATGACTCATCGCACCGCCAGCAAAAACAAACAACCCAGCTGATATGGACACCAGTTGCAGCGGCGTCAGGTTAACATGACACCTCCAATTTCAGTAGGCCTGTATCTTTGGCACAGCAGAATGCTAGATTTTCGTGTCCAAATAACCTACCAGATTAAAACGGATAGGAAAGTTATATAAAATTCCTTTTATAGCAAATCTTATTTTTATAAGGTTATCGATCCTTTAAATGACACCATATGAGACGCCATATTATACCATCGTAAAAAGACAATTAAATCCCCAAAATGGCGCCCATCGCCACGACAATGTTCCAATCTTCAACACTCTTCACTGTCAATCATTCAATTATATGGCTTTTGGGTACGCTTTTAATACGAACAAACACAACATTACCGGCTCATTCGTTAGGAATAAAAAAGAATTTAACCTCTCATTTCTCCATATGTAACGCAATGTTACATGGAGAAAAGATCTGTTAAGTTAATATTTAAAAAAAAAAATATTCCCCAAACGTAACAAGCCGGCGTTTGGGTAGGCTCACCTAAAAAAATTTGCAGACCAACAGCATAAAACGCTCTGCAATCTTTTTAGCGCCTAAGACATGCACTACACACTTCATGTATCCAAAGTCCCATCTTCCACTACACTATATCATTTTAGGGATCAAGATCGCTCCCCGTCTGGTCTCACATAATATAATCGGGAAGATCTGGCAAAGACCAACTTCTCAGACCGGACCAAAGCGACATAGGATTACATTGCCTCCCCATAGGCCGAACTAAAGACATTAATAATATTGCACCTACACATAGACATTGTGTGTAAGTATGTTCTTTTTTTCAGGAACGAATATTTTTTGTTTTCTTTTAACTTTTCTTCAAAAGAGACATTTTTTGCTCCATTTGTTACTACTTAACATTTAACTAATCATTAATAACCTTTAATTATATTATAACTTTGTATAAAATCTTGAATAATTATTTTTATTTTTTTTACTTTTCAATTATATAATCAAATTTTTATTCCAACATTATTTTAACAACTTTATTTTAACAATTTTATTTTTCATCATATTATTTTAGTGTGACAAAACATTTAATTCTTTCAATAATCATTTTTAATTCATTATTATATCTTTTATATTTTACTAATTCATTATTATATCTTTTTTATATTACATGTTTGATCTTATTCACTTATACTTTTTTATCCGCAATCATATTTCTATCTTTTTATTCACTATATTTTATATTTGTTTAAATAACTTTATTATATGACAATGTTTATCATCAACTATCGGGCATACAACAATCGTTTTCAACAATCAAATTCTTACTAATCACTTCCCTATACTTTTTTCACTACCTATTTCAGCCATTGCTAGAAACGACAGCACTGCTTGACAATTTTTCTTTTGATTTCGTAATTCAACAAACTCTTTGAACACAGTTCCCCAGAAGTACAAGTCTCGACTTTTGGTCTGAACACGTTTCAAAAGTTTATTTCAATCATCCGCAGAGCACATCACCAACGCATGCACAAAGCGTTCACTTTTTTCAACTTTCAATTTTTTCAGCTCTAGCGGACCACAATCAACCTTTGATTTCAAGTCAAGTCAGACCACCTACTGTCGCTACAACAATTCTACGTATCGCATGGCTCTACCATCCCTTTCAATCATATTAAGTCTTTTTCTTCAACAACTTTTCAACCCAATAACCCTACAATTGTGACAAAGCACTGTAACCTTATACAGGATCGCAGGTGAAACATTGCCTAGGAAGACGCACAAGTCTATATCCTCGCTTTGCACCTGGATCTCAGTATTTGATTGTCTGTGCAACACTTACAATTGCATATTCTTCAACCCCTAACCCTTTCCAACGCCCGCCAACAATCTTTTAGAACATCATTTTTTATCATCATTATTTTTTTTAGCAAACAAAGGTTTTATCTACAGTTCTCTTTTATAATGAATATCATAACTTTTAAATTAAACATAAGTTTTATTTTTATAATTTTCAGATATAGCCAAATAAACATCTTGTTATAGCCCTTTACCCTCACAGTTTTAATTAATTAAAAGAAATTTTAATTACTTACCTGTGTTAGAGAGGCTTTACCCGCTTAAACCCGGATAAACCCTTTCACTCCCGGGGCCCATCTATGATAATTTAAACCAACAACCCTATATATTATAATATTTATAACAAGATTGTCATGTTGTATATAGAATTAATTATAAACTATAACTAATTATATGCATAATTGACATGTCTCCTTGCATCACCAAATGTAATGTACTGAGGATGAATAAATAAAACTATATAATAGATTAAAAACTAAGTTAAAAGCAAGATTGAGAGATTTACAAAGTAACTTCTAAAGATAGATTGGAAGCGACAGACTGTCGCCAGTGTCCGGTGTCCCTCGACACGTGTGACACGTGCATGACCCAATTCTCGTAGTATAAAAAGGCCCGTAGCAACAGCAGTCAGTTCAGTTCCAGTGAGTCTTCCGGTCAGCGTCACCCCTTATCGTCTCCAGGGACCAACTCATCGACCATGTAAAACAGTAAGGAATCTTCTATCTCCATCTTGCTTTTGGCTCGACTTTTTATCTATTCAAGGAACTTTCTTTCAACTGTGTCGCTTCGTTTTGTGTGTGTGGACATTCCCAAGTTTCCACTCTGCCTCGACCACGACTGCCTGTACCCTGTGAGAACTGTTAAAGATCCTACAAGGTGCAGAGAGGTACTGGAAAACTCTCCACCCCCTGACTGTCCCTCTCGGTTACTACAGGTTTGACCCTCGGTTGCCACAAATTATACAGAGAGTCGACAGGATCTCAACACATTATTACAGAGAGTCGACAGGATCTCAACACATTATTACATATATATATATATATATATATATATATATATATATATATATATATATTGCTACCACTACTACAATAATAATAATAATTATCACATTTTTAAAAATAAGATATTCGTAGGACAAACAATAACTTAGGAAGAACACAGGAGATGCCGGTTCATTTGGCTAGCTAAATACAACCTAGGAAGTATAAATACTTTTTAACAGTATATAGTGATGGAATTAAAATATAGTACACTATATGGGCACATTTGGTTATGTATATATACAGATATTATAATTATATATACATAAAATACTTTAATATATAGCTTGCGTACGTAGTTGACCTTTTTTACTTATCAAGTAATTGGGTTGGGAAAATATCATGAAACAAGTTAAAAAATCAACGTTTAGTTGATTTTTATTCCATTAGATGGCGCTCTCTGCCATCTAAAAAATGCTGCTAATATGAGCGGTTTTAGGATATGCCATATTTGAAAGAAATATGTAAAAAAGGTGTACGCTTTTTTTTTCAGCGCAGACGAACTAATCAACTTTAACTACCAAACGATATTAATGACAAATCGTAATTTAGTAATGAAGGAAAGAATGTTTTAGAGATTAAGGAAATCACACAATAATCCGCCATCTTAATCTCACTTGTATTTACATCCTGTCGATTGATTTACTAGTATAAAGACGGATTTAGATAAATATTTGGGGATTTTCACAAATTCCCTTTTAACATATTGGATCGACCCTCAAAGAAACTCTTGGGGATTTGGTCCATTTATTTCCAGAGATAGTTTATATTTTGGTCTATCTGTCATAAAAATATATATAGAATTTCTTATTCTCTGTCTGACAGAAATATATAAATAAATTTTATACAGAATAAAATGGCTATTATCTTTTTTCCATATATATATATATAGATGTACATAGAATAGTAAACATTTTCTCAGTAAAACAGAGGGTGGACAGAAAAGTTGATGCAATTTTAAATTTTAAATATTTTCTCTGTGTTATCATAAACTGTGATGTTAAAGTTTGTTGAAAGTAGAAATTCCGGGATATTTCTACGATATAATACTCTTGTGATTTGCATATTGTTGTAATATTGTCCGTAGATAACCAGACTTAAGTCTGGAAATCAAAGACTGTTGTTCTTTTGGGAGGACAGAACCCGTGCTTGTCCCTCCTGCTCTGTACCAGTCATGTGCAGCATTAGATTTCCACCATTCTTTTATAATTACAGTAAAGACAGTAGAGAATTGTTTTGAATTTAAAAATAATCCGTTAAAAATAGTTTAAAATATTCTTACACATACTATATACTGACTGTTGCATTAAACCTTATATTTCTTTTTCTTTATTTGGCAAAATATATTTAATAAAATATTTAAAATTCAAACACTGTGTGTAAGCAAGATGTTTCATTTACAAAATTCCATTTGTAAAATAGAATTCTGAATATTAAACAGACATTCAAAAGTCATTTTATAAAAAAAAAAAAAAGCACACGAAAACTTGTAATTTATAGGTTTTTAACTTTTAATTAGACAATTTTAATTTATATTTAGACATTTTTCATTTTAATTTCGAAACATCGACTTTTTATAGAAAAGACGATGTGTCTAAAATAAAATGAAAAATGTCTAAATTGAAATGAAAATGTCTAAATTAAAATTGAAAATGTCTAAATAAAAATGAAAGTGTCTAAATTAAAATGAAAAACGTCTAAATATAAATTGAAATTGTCTAATTAAAAGTAAAAAAATATATATATATATAAAAATATAACATAAATCCTTACGTTATTTTAAACTATTTTTAGAGAATATGCAATTTGTATTTAAAATATATTTTTGAAAAATGGATTTTCGTTTGTTTTTTTTTTGTTATAAAAATAAATTTCAACTTAGTCGTTTCTACTAAAATACTTTATGAATAGAAATGGCTTCTTTAGAAACCTCAAAAACAAAGAAAGAAAGAATTTTGAATATGAAATGGTTTTAGAAATCTGAAATTATAGCTATTTTATGGTAAATTGTTTTCCCTCCCTCCTCTAAGTTTTGAAATATCTTTTTAAAATATTTTTTTTTCATCTCTTTTTGCCAAAACTCTCAAAATTTATAAACATATATATTTTTTCGTTTTTAAAAATAAAAAGATCAAATTAGAGTTACAAATGGGTATAAGACACAATTTAATATATTTGCGGAAGAGCGATTGCTCGAAGCATATTATATATTTATAAATGTATGTAATTCTACTGTCCTTAAAGCTTATGTCCATAGTTCATCTAAAATACCCATTCCAAGAGTCTAGCATCAGTATTACTATAAAAGGAAGTTCCAAAAATGCAATATAACAGCAGTATGGTAGATTAAACTGGCGAAACCGCTGGGAGGGTTCACCACTGATGAGCCAGGACCTACCATTAATTTTTCCATTGCAGTAAGGACAGTAGAAATTGTTTATTTTTAAAAAAGAAATATACGCGTCTATAATAGTTTCGAATTTTGATAACAGATGGCGCGCTAATGCATCATAATATAAATATATTTGATAAATGATTATAGCTTAAAATATCTAGATACTTTATATTCCTATGACAATAATTATTTTCGAAATATATGTTGATTGTTAAATTCAATTTGTAAAAAAAAGGTATGTGAAAAATAATAAAAGATAAAATAATAAAAAAAAGATCAGGTGTTTGTTATTAAAATCAAAAAGGGTTTTGACCTTAAATACAAATTTCTTGATTTCTCAAGAAAGCCTCTGGAACCAAAATATTTTTGGTCGTAGAGATACAGTCTGCTCCACGCTTACGAGGGCCAACAGCCCGAAACGCGTTCGTGGGTTAACTTTTCTTGATTTATCAAGAAAATGGGTTGGCCAAATATCAGGGAACAGGTTAAATCAATGTTTAGTTGATTTCTTATCTACTAGATGGCGCTCTGTCATCTAAAAGTTCATGTGAATGTGGTCAGGATATGCCTTTTTTGATTAAAAAAAATATATATATATATGTGGCAATATAGTGGTAATAATGTGGTGAGGAGAGAAATAATCACACGACGAGTTGGTAGAGCAATAACCCAGGCAGCCAGCCGAGAGAGAGAGGGAGCGAGGTTCTATCTCCGCTGAACGACTGTTTGTCGTGTGTACCACCTCCCGACTATCCAAAAATAGTCCCCAGGTGTTGACGGGTGGCCCCCATTTGCCGCCCCTTTGGAATGTCGCTGCTGTCTCAATTGACCGGACTTTACATCCCATCTCTCTCTGGGATGGCTCTAGGTTTGTTTTATTATTCCTGGAAGAGTATATATTATGACATATATATATATATATTTTTTTTAAAAAAGGCATATCTTGACCTCTCGTAAGAGCATTTTAGATGGCAGAGCGCCATCTAGTGGAACAAAAATCAATTAAACGTTGATTTAGTATTGTTACCTAATATTGTTGCACCAAGTTGCAGCTTTGCAAGGTCGTCCACCTTGGTTTCTTCCTTCTTGGTGTTATACACCGAGCGGGTTTCCATATTCAAAGCAAATAAATAAAAGTAAATAAAATTAAATTATCTTTCAACGTTATTGTGTTTATTTATTTGTGGTCTTCCTCGTAGGTCGTGATCCGCAGTCTTCGTCTAGGTCATCTCTCGCTTCAATAACCAATCAAGATATATGTACAATAAAATATTACAAAATGAATGAAACTATAAAAAGGAATGATGATATTCTGTTTTAAATAAATATTAAATATCATAGAATATTTTGAATAAATGTAAGACGCATTAAAATTGATGTAACAATATTTGGCCTATCCAATTTCTTGATAAATCTAGAAAATCCAATCACGAACGCGTTCCATTTTATTCCACTGGATGACGCTCTGCCATCTAAAATACCCATGTTAGCGGTCAGGATATGTATTTTTTTTTACCTATCCTTATATTTTTCGAGTTGGATCCTCTACCTAAATCCAAAACGCGGTTCAGATCCTGCGCGACAACCGATGCAGTATGAGATTCTGTTGTGCACGACTCCATATAGGTTATATGCCAGTTACGTTAGAGCTCTGGTTTTATCCAGCATTTCCCCGAGGTCACCTACAGAGAGGTGTAACTTGGACTTTGACCTGGTATTAAATGGCCGCCTCTAACATGAGGAACAGATGCCTTGTGCAGCCGCTCCTAACATGGAGAACAGACGCTGCTGAATATCCTGTAACCCAAGAATAGGAGCCTTACAGGGTGCTATCAGTCGGGCCAACTGAACCCAGGTTTTTTAGCGAGCTTGTTATGTCTTTTTTAAAGTTTTAATGTCAACACCTAACGGTTTTTTTCTTATTATTTCACATACATATGTAAACTGGTGTTGTTCATCATTCTTTATCATTCCCATTACATTTTGTACTGTGGGGAATGATAAACATTTATTTATTTATTTATTTCAATTCAAAACGCTATGTCCCCCTAGGGACACTTGCGCTAAATGTACATACAAATATAACAAAGAAAATATTTAACATGGAAAGGTACACAGAAAGCGACTTAGAAAGATTCATAAATATTATTTACATATAGAGATATTCTTTGAATTTTATTTACAGTTACATCATTAAATTAAAAATATATACATATATACACACATATACACGCATACACCTATATATTGTTTACAATCATATAATATGTCCCATATTTCCTTGAGATCGTTACATCAAAGACCATTTTTCTTAATGAAATCCAAATCCAAATGATAAACATTAATACATTGTTTTAATGTATTTTTAAAGGGAGAGGTACCTATTTGGTACCTATAAAATTACATGTATCAAAAGATCTACCTCCCTTCAAAAATAAATTTTAAAAATGCGTTATAAAACGAAATTACATATAATATTGAAAATAGAGCAATCCATAAATAAATCTTTAATTAAAAAGACATATATTGGATCAAAATATCATTTATTTTACCAATATTTCAGTTGGCTGAACGCCAACCTTTATCAAGGTGTTATAACATATTTAATGTGTGTCAACAACAAACTCAGCGCCATATAACATTCTGTTGACGTTATATGGCGCTGAGTTTGTTGTTGACACACATTAAATATGTTATAACACCTTGATAAAGGTTGGCGTTCAGCCAACTCAAATATTGGTAAAATAAATGATATTTTGATCCAATATATTCCTTTTTAATTAAAAATTACGTATATTTATTAGAAATATATTAATTGATGTAAATTATAAAAATAAAAGAGAAAATTAAGTTTATAAAATAACTTATATTGCCAAACTATTTTTATATTTTATTTATTTGTATTTAGCTCTAAATCCTTGAACCATAATCAAATGATAAAAGTAGTACAAAAAATAAAATTTTAATGGGATATATCTGATGGTGAAATTAAGAAGAAGGCATATTCTGATTGTGAAACTGAAAGTTGCTGATGGCTTGCGCCATTTATCGGAATAATTAATTTTATTACTCCCCAACATATACTAAATTGTATTGGAAAGGACAAAGGATCCCTGTACAGAGAACCAAGAAGAGTTCTTGAACTTCGTTATGAGCACGACTTCCAAGATCTTGTCTAATTTAGACTAATAAAAGGATAAGGAAAAAAAATAATTTTTATATTCATTAATCATTATATCTTATATGCCATTTTTGGCCAATATTCTGGGATAATAATAATGATAACTAACGATTAGTTTATTTTTATTCCGATAGATGGCGCAATCCATCTGTCATTTTTCAGCTTCCACGAATTTGAAATAGCTTTTTTATTAATCGAAATAAAATATGAAAAATGCATCTCCTTATCGTGAAACTGAGAGTTGCTGATTGCTTGCGCCATCTAAGTGGTTACCTTTTCTTGATTAATCAAGAATGGGTATTTGTCCAATTCCAGAATAATTAAAAAATCAATCAACGAGAATAGTTGATATTTATTCCGATAGATGGCGCAAGCCATCAGAAACCTTTCATTTTCACGATAAGAAGATACCTTTTTCATAATTTATCTACCTTATCCCAGTCTATATCACAATTTTACTATTTTTTTCACGAGCTAAATATGTTTCATCCAAATATATATATGTCAAAATTTGTACATAGCTAGATGCAAACCCGACCCAATATGTATGAAATGTATGTTTCAAAGATTTAATAAAGAACAAGGCTTAACAAATCTGGAGAGAGAAGGCCTAGAGAGAGAACAATCATTAGCAGGGTTTTTATTATCCCGGAACTCGTAAAAGTTGAGTTCAACAACTTAGCACTTCCTGGTCAAGTCAGAACACGTCCAAAAGACAAAGAGTTAGAAAGGACCAATCACAGAGCAGCTCATTTAGCTTCGAGCCTATAGCGAACTTACACGTCACGAAGGTCAACCAATGAGAAGGAAGACGAGCTTTCTTCTTAAATCGAGAACACAAAATTGTCAGTAGGAACTTGGATCCCATCGAGCTAGCACCTGGCACTCTGGAGTCATTCTCACCCGCTCAACCCTTCAGATAAGTCAATCATAGCACTATGTGAACAGTTATAGCCACTAGTCTTCATCCGCTCAACCTCTCAAACCCTTCTCTCCCTCGATTAATTGCCTTTATTCAACCCAAACAACCCTTTGTCCTCGCTATTTTCCACTGATGTGAACACCTATCCACTCAGCACCAACGACTGCGCCAACACCTCAACAATTATCAATCAACTCAAAACATTATTTCACCCGTTTCACCACATGTAAGTTTAGTCGACAGGATCATGATGGCGAACAAGCGAGAGCAAGCAACAAACGGCAAGGGCAGGAATCTGGCGGAGAGAGAAGCGACAAGACGCACTCTGGCGGCCATAATCTGGCAGTTGACGGTTGCCCTCCGAAGAGTTGACACGACGCAACAAGAGACGGACCGGAGCTCCACCCACGGGAGAGCCGACCGTCACGCCGCTGCAGGCAGAGAGATGGACGGGCTTACCGCCGGCACGTGTCCGAACAACCTGACGCCGCCCGACGGAGAGTCACCACCCGCCATGCCATATCCCTGCACCCGCACCCGGAAAAACGCAATGCAAATGGCCCGAAAGCAATCCACGCGACCAAGGGTAGTGCAAACGGCCCGATTTCATCCTTCGAGTTCGCGGACAGTGAAAACGGTCCCGATTCAGCATGCCAGGCGTCCCAAGCAGCCATCCCAAGCCAGAGACACACCAGCTGGGCGGACCTTTCGAGACGGAGTCCGAAACTGAGGTAGGCTCTCCACCCTATGACGTCAAAAAATTGACATTGGAACTGTTTCTGACCCAGGACCTACCATGCACCTTTCTAATTAACCCAGACGCAGGTTCGAACGTAGTGCCATATCATTTATACCATATGTTAAAAATTCACCTTCCTAATTTAAGTCTTAAAAGGCATTCCCCTGATCTACCAACCCTAAATGGTTTTACGAAAATAATAGGTAAACTAACTCTTCCTCTGACAATAGGTAAAATATCCCGTAAGGAGAACTTCCACGTGGTAGACGCATCGCTGCCATTTGGAGTTCTCTCTCTCTTACTATAAAAACTCTTTACCATTTTAAATTAAAATTAGATTATAATAACGGCACTATTTTCCAACTTGGCGTCCCATTGTCTAACCCTAACTACCACTTTAACCATGTAACAAATTAATGCACGTACGGGCTATGCCAAAACATGTCCCAAAGGACTTGCACTACACCCAAATCTTGCACACATGGCAACCCTTGCATGCATCCATTGAACAAGAAACAATTATCTACCTGCCACAAATCTAATCACGCACCACCCAACATTTTTACTAAAGCCAATCGCCATTACTATATGCCCTCAACTCACAAAGCCACAACGGCTTCAACTTACAACCACAATGCCCAAAACATGTCCATGCAGCAGGACAGCTCGCACAACTACCACACAAAGCTCATACGTGACCATACGTCGTCACGCAACAATCACGCAAATGTACCTCGCAACAAACACGATATTCACAACAACAAGACACAGACAACATCCATCCAACAGGACGGTTTTCACGCTAACAACACACGCGTCCATACGTCATCACACAACGGTAACACACACAACCAGCGCAACAAGCACGACACTCGCACCAAAAGACGACAACAACCAGCAAACGCATGCACAACCGTTAATAACACAATCCTCCCGTCTACACAAAACATAGAAAAAATTCACGTCACCAAACAACCACACAATCGAAAAACATTTCGGTCTTTCCTAAGCGCTGTGAACGCTTATAAAAAGTTCATTCCAGACCACGCCCGCTTGCGCACGCCACTTGTCAACCTTCTAAAAAGGGATGTCATGTGGGTCTGGGATGACGAATGCCAGAAAGCGTTCACTAGCCTGAAAGAAAGCCTTACCACACATCCCACATTACACCTTTACCAAGAAGGTCTGCCATGCCAGGTGTACTGTAACGCCTCAACACTCGGCATTGCGAGCGTTCTTAAACAGGTCTACCCTGATGGGAAGACATACACAGTCCAACATTTCAGCCGCTCTCTGCGTACTCACGAGCGAAGTTATTCAAACTTGGAACTACAATGCCTAGCCATTGTGGAAAGTGTGGATAATTTCCGCGCCTGTCTAATGGGCAGAAAGTTTACAATACTTTCTGACCATCCCGCATTGCAGTGGTTGAAAGGGATCAAAGCCCCGTCAGGCAGATTGTTTCGGTGGAGATTAAGGCTGTCAAGATAAGAATATGAGGTCCGTAGCATAAATGGAGTACAACAATATGAAACGGGCGTTGTAACTCGTATCCCATTTTGTGGCTTTTTAGATGCGTCACTCATAAAGAGCCGTCAGTCTTTCCCACCGGGAAAATCTTGCGTGACTATGGATCACAATGGACTGCATACCGTCTCCCGAAAAGGTGTACTTAAAACTATAGTTCCAAATGCACTCACAGCCAGACTTCTTAAGTCCGTCCACCCCCGACACCACCATCCAAACATCTCAAAGATGACGAGACTCATCTCTTCACAATATTATTGGCAGAACATGACACAAGACATTGCAAAACAGGTAAAAACCTGTCCCACCTGCCGATTCGCTAGAAGTATCGATGAATCCAACCAACCTCCACATGAAAACACCGATACAACCCACAAAACAAAACAAAATTCGTACACAAAACATATCACACACACAATACAAACAATGCCGAAATTACACCACCTACGACACAGAAACGATTACACACCTCCACTTAAACCAACTACGACCGACACTGCTTTAGCAGAACCAATGACCACCATTTTTTCAAAAGGACGATTTACGCCATTCTTCCCCGATAATAAGAACAGCGAACCTTTCAAGCATTTAGACCCTACCATTAAAAAAAAAAAACGATTTGCGCCATTCTTCCCCGATAATAAGAACTGCGAACCGGACAATCATTTAAATCCTGCCATTCTGTCCAAAAGACGATCCACGTCATTCTCCAACGATAAGAAGCGCGACATAGAACGACCACAATTAACAAATAAAGTTCAGACAGATATTCCAGAGCCACCGTTCCTAACACCAATATGGGAGAAGATGCGTCGATACCCCATCTTTTATCTGATTTTTGTCCTTTGTCTGCTAGTCCTACCCTATAGATGCGTCACATTCGTATCCATCAGTTACATACTAATATATACCCTATCTTCTCATAGAATTTTCCAGCTGCAAGAGGCAGTTTTTCATATAGGAAACTCCATCTTAAACTCAATTTTTCATATAGGACACTCCATCTTAAATTCAACTTTTCATATAGGCCAAGCACTTGTAAAACTCCTAAAAATTCTAGGGGACACTCTCGCAGAAAATCTAGATAAACTCAGAGGAAAACCTCTAAGTCACATGTAGGCAACGTACAAAACCATTAGAAAAAAAATTCAATTAAAAAACACAATTAGGCGTGCACAAAAGCAATTAGGAGACAGCGGAAGTGAGGATCATTTGAGCCGCAGCGATAAAGACCCCGGCCAGCAGCCACGTGCAAACAGAGGATGGGTAGTTAGTGGATCTTGTTTCTCTACACCCCTCCTCCCTGCTTCCTGGTTTCTAATTACAGGGGGGCCCCTCGAGCCGGATGCTAAATGGAGGTCAAGCTGTGGACCTCTCTAGATGTCGCCCAGTTTGGATTTTCAGTACGTGCTACATATCGACTTTTACAAAAAACATAGTTCAAATACCTTCTCATAAGAAAATTAAAACGTGCACACAAACACTCCTAATGAATTCACATTTCTATTCTTATTAATTCTTATTATTCTTTACAGACTTCCAACATTACGTCACACTCTACCCCATCCCACACAGACGCTAATTAAAAAAAAAAACACGTAGATCTCAAGGTCAATTACGAACAAAAGCACGCACATTTGCCACTTAAATTGTTAGGAATTTAGCTTTTCGAGCTTACGTTTTCTCCCAAAAGGATTAAACGACCTTTTAGAAGGATCGAGGATTCCCCTCGAATCCTGTATTCAAGGTTTTGATTTAAGTACCGACACCCAATATAATAAAGTGGATATTGGGCGAGCACATCTTAAGTGCCCTAGGGAATCGCATAAAAACCCCTAGAACGCATTAAGGCTCGAGACATATTAACACCCAACATTCGGCTTTGAGATCTCAAAATACAACATGACACAAGGACAAAAGGCACACGAAAAGGTTATTTAGATTTCCATGTCTCCTGTATACATAATATTAAATTCGCACTTGGGACAGGTCACGTTTCTACCCAAGTGTCTCAACAGAAGAGACAAAAAATCTATGGGGCATAATTAATCGATTGCGAAAACTAGATTATGGCATGTAGATACAAAAACGGGTTACGAACATCACTATACATTTTCTTTGTTATATATCAATCATTTACATTATTTTCTAATATTAAAATCAAAACACTTAATCCAATTTATCAATTTTAAATCAATTTCTTATCACTTATTTTAGCAATTATTTACCATTTTATTTACCACCTCTTTTATTTTGTCATATTTCCATTTTATCAACGAAAACTCATTGGTTTTCGGTTAAATTTAGACATTAAATTATCCTTTAATTTACAAAAAACCTTTTTATTTTTCTTTTTTTTTTCATGCAACCAAGCATTTTTCTTTTTTTTTTTTCTCACCATACAACAAGGCTTTTTCATTTTTCTTTTTGTGCCACCCAGCCTTCACTTTGATTTCATTCAACTTTATTTTATTTTTATTTTATTTTTGATTTCTCAAAAGACCTCATGAAATTCCCTCGATTTCCTTCCCAATCTCGAGCGAAATGGTAATTTGGCAATTCATTTTTTTTTCACCAATGCAACAAGGCATTTTTTTTATTTTCTCACCACGCAACAAGGCATTTTTCCTTTTTTTTTGCAACCACGCCTTCACTTTGATTTCGTTCAACTTTTATTTTATCTTTATTTTTATTTTATTTTTTGATTTCTTCAAAGACCTAATGACTTCCCGCGACTTCCATTCCCAATTTCGAGCAGCATTATAATTAGGCATTTCTCTTTTCACTATGTACCATAGTATTCATTTTATGTTTCACCATTACAATTTTTGATTTCTATTAATTATAAGCAAACTATATAGCCTTAATACCATTCTTTTTTTTATCTCTTATATCCTTACCAATGCTTGTATATAACCTCTCTATAACCAATTACTTTTCACACAAAATTATTTTCTTTTCCTTTACAGAACTCACTCAGGCTAAAACCCCTTCGTAAATTCTTCACATGTAGGGGGCGCATCTGTCATAATTTGTACATAGCTAGATGCAAACCCGACCCAATATGTATGAAATGTATGTTTCAAAGATTTAATAAAGAACAAGGCTTAACAAATCTGGCGAGAGAAGGCCTAGAGAGAGAACAATCATTAGCATGGTTTTTATTATCCCGGAACTCGTAAAAGTTGAGTTCAACAACTTAGCACTTCCTGGTCAAGTCAGAACACGTCCAAAAGACAAAGAGTTAGAAAGGACCAATCACAGAGCAGCTCATTTAGCTTCGAGCCTATAGCGAACTTACACGTCACGAAGGTCAACCAATGAGAAGGAAGACGAGCTTTCTTCTTAAATCGAGAACACAAAATTGTCAGTAGGAACTTGGATCCCATCGAGCTAGCACCTGGCACTCTGGAGTCATTCTCACCCGCTCAACCCTTTAGAAAAATCAATCATAGCACTATGTGAACAGTTATAGCCACTAGTTTTCATCCGCTCAACCTCTCAAACCCTTCTCTCCCTCGATTAATTGCCTTTATTCAACCCAAACAACCCTTTGTCCTCGCTATTTTCCCCTGATGTGAACACCTATCCACTCAGCACCAACGACTGCGCCAACACCTCAACAATTATCAATCAACTCAAAACATTATTTCACCCGTTTCACCACATATATGTTATATTAAAATTATATTTTGTTTTAAAAATATAAATTATATAATAAATACTCTGTTAAATCTACCACCAGATGTCGGGACTTTCCCTATATAAAACCGATTGTTGTTGTTTCTCGATGGCCGGCTCAAACATTTTGTACATTATGTAAATAAGTTTTTCTATTTTTTTATGCTTACGCCTTAAGACAGCTAGTACTTATATAAAATTATTTCATATATATATATTACTCTAGCTCTTATTCAAAATATTAACTAAATCCCAAGTTCCTTCACAGTGGTCAAAAACCATAATCCAACCAATATTCAAAAATGGTGATCCGAATGCACCATCAAATTATAGGGGCATTGCCCTTATAAGCAACTTGTCAAAACTTTTTACATCCATATTAAAAATAGACTAAGTAATTGGATTGAGAATAGAAAACTCATAGCAGAAAACCAGGCAGGATTCAGAAGGGGCTACTCGTGCCAAGACCAAATCTTCACGCTTACATCACTAATCCAAATGACATTAAACCGCAAAAGAAGGAAACTTTACGCATTCTTTGTTGATCTTAAAAAAGCGTTTGATACAGTTCCACATCTACTATTATGGAGAAAGCTTGCGCTTGTTGGTTTAAGTGGGCGATTTATCAAACTCATACAGAACTACTATGCTCAAATGATGGCAGCGGTCAGATGGAACGGCTCTTTTACAGAATTCATCAAAATACAATCAGGTGTTCTTCAGGGTGAACCTCTTTCACCGTATTTATTTATTATTTTCATTAACGATCTGGTTGCTACACTGGATGATTCTGACCTGCCAGGTATATACTTACCGGGCTATGGAACTATACACCTCCTCCTGTTCGCGGATGATATAGTCCTCTTTGGTGAATCCAAGATAAATCTCCAAATAAAGATTAATTTAATAAAAATATATATTGAGGAAAATGGTTTAACTCTGAACCAATCCAAGTCTAAAATCGTAGTGTTTCGAAATGGAGGCCGCTTGGCCAGATCTGACGTTTGGTTTTGAGGCCAACAACCCTTGACAGTATCTTCAAAATATACATATCTTGGCTACCCCTTAACTACCAAGAATCCAACTGCTTACGTGGCGCAGCACTTTAAAAGCAAAGCATTGGTTGCTACAAACGCAGTATGGAGAATACTATCTGAGTCAAGAACCAAATCGTTCGGAGCAGTGATGAAACTACTTGACTCCATAGTTTTATCCACGTTGTTATACTCGGCCCCACTGTGGGCGACGAATCAGATAAGAGTTGTAAACCAGATCCAGGATATTTTCCTACGGCGATTTCTTGACCTTCCCAAATATACTCCGGGCTACATCTTACGAACAGAAACCGGAAGGATGTCCCTTGAATTAAACATTACGAAATTGATTCTAAAGTTCTGGATACGGATTTTAAAAATGGACAAGACAAGATTACCCTATGTTTGCTTGTCCCAGCTCTGGAAGTTTCAATTGTGGGAAAAGCGGGAAACAACTTTATTCATAACTTGAATAGCATCATTGACTCTAGGGGTTTTTCTTTTCTTAAGAACTGTGAAGATTATATGGTTGTTCGAGGAGAAATGCCTAGAATTATTCAAACCACAGTGGACCAGCTACTCCAATTTGACCGAGCTAAGATACAAGGCTCAACTCATTTTATTCACTACCAATCTCTAAGTAGCTCCTTTATGACGGAGGACTACTTACTATCAAACCTCCCTTTGAAAATTAAACGATTTATAGCCCGTCAAAGGATTCTATGGCTACTTTTCCGCGGGGATATCATGGAATTTTGGAACAGCGACCCTTTAAACTGCTACTTCTGCAATGCTGTCATCCAAGACAATTTGGTCCACTATTTATTCCATTGCCCATTCCTACATGAAAAGAGAATGGAAATTCGCGAAATTTCGGAGCTAACTCACTACAATGAACAACATGTATATAAAATCTTCACTACTCTCCTGCTGGATAAAACATTTGTTTATAAATATTTTAAAATTTTCAAGGCGATTGATAAAATGAGGGAAGAAGTGCTCAACTCCACAGACAACGGCTGATTGCTCCCCCTCCCCTCTAAATTGCTTTTCCTCCTCACTCATGTACATATATAACTTTTTAGGGGAATCCCCTTGTAAGACAATAGTGTCTTAATAAAGGTTTTTGTTGTTGTTGTATATATTACTCTAGCTCAATTAAAGCAATTACTAATCAAAACTATTTTTATTATTATATTTTAAAGATTTTAACCACGACTGCATTACCATAGCATAATCCTCAAGATAATAAAAATCAGCAGAAAATATCATTCTTTATAATATATATTTTGAAAATAGAGCAATCCATATTTAAATCATTAGATAATAAAAAGGCATATATTGAATTTAATAAAATATTTATTTGCCAATATTTCGGCTGGCTGAACGCCAACCTTTATCGAGGCATTACATTTTTGTTTACACATACTCAGCGCCGCATAGTGTTATAATATCACAGTTGAAATCATTTAAAATACAAAGTAGGTGGGGGAAATTTGTGCAAGAAAAAAATATTCAAATTATTCTGATTGTAATTTTTGAATAATATTTTCATGCACAAATTTCCCCCACCTACTTTGTATTTTAAATGATTTCAACTGAGATATTATAACACTATGCGGCGCTGAGTTTGTGTATACAAAAATGTAATGCCTCGATAAAGGTTGGTGTTCAGCCAACCGAAATATTGGCGAAATAAACCTTTTATTGAATCCAATATATGTCTTTTTATTATCTTATAATATATTTATAAACAATCTTTTCGATTTATCAAATATAGGATTTATTCGGTTTGAGCTTTATGTATTATATTGCAATATATATGTGTGGTATTTAGGGCTGTTGTTTTTGTAAAACTTGTTTTCGTTTGGTAGTTATAATTAACTAAATAAATCAATTAAGAAGGTAGGCGTTTCAGGGATTATTGTTTGCACTGGGGAATTCTTGGATTACCATTTATTGGGGAAAGAAATTGATTGGTTCTCTCTGTTTATTCTTTTTTATTTTATTTATCTCTGTGTGTTTGGATCAATGGATTGGATTCAATGAGAGTTGAACACATATATCTCTTGTTTTATACTCCTTTGGTATTTTAAACATATTTTAGCGTAGAAAATCAAGTCTTTGTATATCTGAAGATGTGAAAGAGTATTTATTGATAATGTTACCACGACCAGTCTACAATAATTAACAAATTAACCCCAACTATCTACAGCTAGGGAATCTTGAACAAACAAACAAATAAATATTTTTAAAGATGATTTTACAAATACACTATATATGTGAAAAAATAGTATAAATGTGATATTGTACTGGGATAAGGTGCATAAATTAAGAAAAAGGCATCTCCTTATCGTGCAACTGAAAGTTGCTGATGGCTTGCGCCATTTATCGGAATAAATATCAACTATTCTCGTTGAATTTTAATTATTCCAGAATTGGCCAAATACCCATTCTTGATTAATCAAGAAAAGCTAACCACGGACGCGTTTCGGGCTGTTGACCCTCATCAGCGTGGTGCAAGCTCAACGATCAAAAGAATTTGGTTATTCAGGCATCCTGAAAAATCATGAAACGGGTAGTTAAGGCCAGAATTGCGTGAGAACGATACACAATATGAAAAAAATAGTACAAATGTGATATTGTACTGGGATAAGGTGCATAAATTAAGAAAAAGGGATCTCCTTATCGTGCAACTGAAAGTTGCTGATGGCTTGCACCATCTAGAGTAATATATAATTTTCTAATCGGTTGAATATTTTCATTGAATAATATTAAATTAAATTATAAATTATTTCTTTGCTACAATATTGTACAGCTGTGTGTGTGTGTGTCGTTTTTTTATCTCACCAATTTTATAAATCTCTCTTTTATATATAACTAGCGGATGTACCCGGCTTCGCCCGGGTTTTACCCGAGTAAAGGTTTGTCTAACGAATCTCTCGATAAAGTGAACATTTTTCCCGGTCCCTTTAAAAATACTCGATAAGTTGAATAAAATAAATATTAATTGGTTCCCTCGGTAATTGGAAGTTAAAGGAATAGTATCTTGCCTTGGAATTGTATCATTATTCTTGTCTCAAATAAATTGCCGTGTCATCCTGAATTTTGTCTTTCCTAATTTTCTACATTACAAAATCATCGTATCATCATGATAATATTTAGAGCAGATTGTTGAATTATAACAGATAAATTAGAATATTTATCTTTATTATTTTTAGACGAAAAGTTATTTCAAAAATTTTATTTGCTAGAAACCTTCCGAGTACTATACTAAATAACTTCCCAAAGTTTCATGGCGTTCCAATGAGTGGTTTGGTCAGGCATAAAGGACACACACACACATGCATTCATATATATATAGATTAGAACAAATTGAGTTGATCAGTTGAAATTTCTACTTATAGATGGCGTAATGTTTATTGTTTACATATGTTGTCTATAAATAGGTTTTGGTTTTGTTATCTTGAGTTTTTCTTGTTGTTTCTTCATTGAATACTATTTAATACATCAATCTCTCTAATTCTTCAGTTTTCTGTTCTTGAGCAGGGCTTAGGTCTCTTGTGACGTCATACTTCTCTATCTTGAGTTCTTCTCTCTATTTCTCCATAGCTTCCCATTCAGTCCATTAGTTCAATTTTTCAGTTTCTCTGTTCTTGAGCAGGACTAAAGTGACGTCATACTTCTCTATCTTGAGTTCTTCTCTTTATTTCTTCATAGTTTCCAATCCAGTCCATCAGTCCAATTCTTCTTCAGTTTCTCTGTTCTTGAGCAGGACTAAAGTGACGTCATACTTCTCTATCTTGAGTTCTTCTCTTTATTTCTTCATAGTTTCCAATCCAGTCCATCAGTCCAATTCTTCTTCAGTTTCTCTGTTCTTGAGCAGGACTAAAGTGACGTCATACTTCTCTATCTTGAGTTCTTCTCTTTATTTCTTCATAGTTTCCAATCCAGCCATCAGTCCAATTCTTCTTCAGTTTCTCTGTTCTTGAGCAGGACTAAAGTGACGTCATACTTCTCTATCTTGAGTTCTTCTTTTTATTTCTTCATAGTTTCCAATCCAGTCCATCAGTCCAATTCTTCTTCAGTTTCTCTGTACTTGAGTAGGTTCTGATCTCCAATGATGCCATATTTCTCTATCTTGAGTTCTTTATTTCTTCATAATTTCCCATCCAGTCCATCTGTCCAATTCTTCATAGCTTCCCATCCAGTCTATCTGTCCAATTCCTTTTCAGTTTATATGTTCTTAAGTAGGTTAAGGTCTCCAGTAACGCCATACTTCTCTATCTTGAGTTCTTCTCTTTTTTTCTTCATAACTTCCATCTAGTCCATCTGTCCAATTCTTCTTCTTCCTACCATTCTTTTCCCATTCATTTTTATCTTTCAGAACTTTCTTCACCAATCTCTATTTCCTCTTTTTACTCTTTCTGATGACTCCCCTTCAGAAATCCTAATTTAACTTCGAATATTCTTCCGGTATTTCTCTCTCCATTCATCCCATCTTTGTGGTATTTTAATGTACATTCGTGGACAGAAACTTAAGGAAGTGGAAAGTCTTTGATATAGCCGGTATCTGTATTTTTTTTTTGAAGGAGACAGAGACAATTATGCTCACAATTGGGTATCTCGTATGTCATCAATAAAGATCACTGTAATATCTTTCAGAGTTATTGTCTGAATCCCGATATACATGCTAAAAGGTACAACTTCCTTAAGTTTTGTCCATGAGTGTATCTTTCAGAGTTATTGTCTGAATCCCGATATACATGCTAAAAGGTACAACTTCCTTAAGTTTTGTCCATGAGTGTATCTTTCAGAGTTATTGTCTGAATCCCGATATACATGCTAAAAGGTACAACTTCCTTAAGTTTTGTCCATGAGTGTATCTTTCAGAGTTATTGTCTGAATCCCGATATACATGCTAAAAGGTACAATTTCCTTAAGTTTTGTCCATGAGTGTATCTTTCAGAGTTATTGTCTGAATCCCGATATACATGCTAAAAGGTACAACTGCCTTAAGTTTTGTCCATGAGTGTATCTTTCAGAGTTATTGTCTGAATCCCGATATACATGCTAAAAGGTACAACTTCCTTAAGTTTTGTCCATGAGTGTATCTTTCAGAGTTATTGTCTGAATCCCGATATACATGCTAAAAGGTACAACTTCCTTAAGTTTGGTCCATGAGTGTATCTTTCAAAGCTATTGTCTGAATCCCGATATACATGGTAAAAGGTACAACTTACTTAAGTTTTGTCCATGAGTGTATCTTTCAGAGTTATTGTCTGAATCCCGATATACATGCTAAAAGGTACAACTTCCTTAAGTTTTGTCCATGAGTGTATCTTTCAGAGTTATTGTCTGAATCCCGATATACATGCTAAAAGGTACAACTTCCTTAAGTTTTGTCCATGAGTGTATCTTTCAGAGTTATTGTCTGAATCCCGATATACATGCTAAAAGGTACAACTTCCTTAAGTTTTGTCCATGAGTGTATCTTTCAGAGTTATTGTCTGAATCCCGATATACATGCTAAAAGGTACAACTTCCTTAAGTTTTGTCCATGAGTGTATCTTTCAGAGTTATTGTCTGAATCCCGATATACATGCTAAAAGGTACAACTTCCTTAAGTTTTGTCCATGAGTGTATCTTTCAGAGTTATTGTCTGAATCCCGATATACATACTAAAAGGTACAACTTCCTTAAGTTTTGTCCATGAGTGTATCTTTCAGAGTTATTGTCTGAATCCCGATATACATGCTAAAAGGTACAACTTCCTTAAGTTTTGTCCATGAGTGTATCTTTCAGAGTTATTGTCTGAATCCCGGTATACTTGCTAAAAGGTACAACTTCCTTAAGTTTTGTCCATAAGTGTATCTTTCAAAGTTATTGTCTGAATCCCGGTATACTTGCTAAAAGGTACAACTTCTTTAAGTTTTGTCCTTGAGTGTATCTTTCAGAGTTATTGTCTGAATCCCGATATACATGCTAAAAGGTACAACTTCTTTAAGTTTTTTTCCATAAATGTATATGTAGTGGAGGTCTTTATGTAGAGATTAAACGTAAGATTTATTTATTTTTCAATGAATATACCAACAGTTTGAGTAATATTTAAATAATTAAATAATGTTTTCGTCTCTCAAGTTCACCCGCGCACACATGTACAACAACCAGCTGGTTATTGCTAACCTCCCGTGGTGCCAAAGCTTACTTTTAGAGCTCCCACACATGGCGTGGCCACTTGTCAGCATTTTATTCCGATCATAAACCCTGAGCGCTCCCACAAAATTGATCTATCCCCACCCTGGTGTATAGCAGACGATATAGCAGTTTCCCCCCCCTCCCTAGTTACTTTTTGTTGCGTTTATATACATCAATTTTGTATTAAAGCTTTCTAATGAAATGTTCTTTTATGGGTATAGAATGTTATTTTATTATAAATATTAAGTAAAAAAGCGCATCATACACATACAAATATAGATCAATGAATAAATTCATAAAAAAAAAAAATGCGGAGGATAGTATTTACGTACAGAAAAAGGCACCTTTCCCTTTAAATAAATGCAAAAATATGATAATATTAAATGTATTTACAAATGCATTTATTTAATATTTATTAAGTATAACGCGTAATTTCAGATAGTGACTAGACGTTTTCTATTGGTGACAGATCAAGTGAACGTGCTGGCTAGGTGTTATGTATTCACAAAGTTAATATAAATATTCTTAATATAACTGTGTAAATAACAGCGTGGCATCATCACTGATTATATTATTCATTATATCATCATCAATGTATGTAAATAGTAAAACTTAAAAAGACCATGTGCAGATTGATACCAGAGGAATAGAATAAAATTAAATCTTTAACATAGGACAAACGAGCAAACAATTCATTCTCTTCACATAAAAACTTCACATTAGGGTAGCAGCTGAACATTTTCTGTATATAGGAAGGTCTATGTTATATCGCCAATATGCAGTTGTGTATTATCCTGCTGAAACGTAGAGTTTCCCAGTAGTTTAATAAAAGTTACTACCATGGGACTTAACATATCAGAAATGTAACGGGGACCGTTCAAAGTGACAGGAATGAAAACAAGAGGTGACATGTATCTAATGACATCCCATACTATCATTCCAGGTGATGGGCCAGTCTGATGATATACAAGCTGGCAATGTGTCTTCTCCACGATGACGTCAAACACGGATACAGTCATCACGCTGCTGCAACCATCACCTGGATTCATCTATAAACATGGTGTCACGCCATTCCTGATTCCAGCTTCCTCATTGATCACACCATTGAAGATACTCCTGTCTGTGATGTATAGTCAAGGGTAGCCGAAGCCATGGTCGCCATGCTGACAGTCAATGCTGCTGAAAACGTCGTTCAACTGCTCGTGAAGACACTTTGTGACTTGAAAATGACCCCATTTCTTGACTATGGGTTCTTGACGTGGCTATACGATCCATTAAGGTCATGCTGGTAACAATTTGGTCTTCTCTGCTGTTAGTGATAGCGGGACGCTGAGATCCTGTATGTAGCTCTGTATGACTGTCCTGAACTCCTCAATTTTATATTCTGATAATAGTCCTGGGATCTCGACCGACGCCAGCAGAAATACGATAAACTATAAAATCCTGATAGGCTACAATTCTACCTCTACCAAACTCAGAGATGTGTTTTTAAAAATGTATTTCAACACACAAAACGCGATATCCCGGCTAGAGATAATTGTGTTGATTTGCATTTTTTTAAAACCGAAACAATAATAAACATATTATACAAGAAAAAGTAATCAAAATAAAAAGAGAAACTATAATATATATTAGGAACCTGAACCTTTCAGGTTAGAAAGATAATCATAAATATATCTACAAAAAATAGTTAAATCTATGGTAATTCTCTCTGCTATTTACAAATTGATATAGATCTACAACATACTGTCTGTTGTCTAGCGGTGAAGAAGAGTGGGCATTCTAGCAGTAGGTGTCTTGAGTCCTGGAATTCGTTGCCACAATGACAGCTAGAGTCTTCAACCGCGCCAAATTTTGGAAAAAAAAATTCTCATGATGATCAGAGATGTGTTGGTAAGCATTTTTTCTTCTTACACAAAGAATCTTGAGAACCTTTCATGACGAAGCAACGATTCAAATGCAATTTCTGTATGAGAAACATGCTGTACAATCTCTTTAATACATTATAGGTATCTCTACCGGCGCCTTCTTCTTTCTTATCTCCACTCAATCATATCAGGGGATCAAGCTTGTAGAGCTTGTTGATGGTGTCTGCTGGGGATGAGTAGAGCTCATCAATGGATGAGCTAATACAGTTAATGATGTTTATTTGACAACCATCATGACTGGGTGAAGTAGAATGCCTCTGCCTTTGTCATTAAGATTGGGAACACTACTCAGTGGCAGGCCACTAATTTAGTTCCAATATGAAATGGCCACCTCTGACATGAGGAACAGACACCATGTACAGCCGCTCCTAACATAGAATACAGACTCATCATGTATCTCAGGAACCCTTACAGGTTACTATCAGCCGGGCCAGCTGAGCTCAGGTTTTTGAGTAAGCTTGTTACTGCTCCTCTTCCTCTTTTTTCTTCCAGGCTTGGGACCGGCAAAAGCGGAGTTTCTACCGGCACCTATTATGAGCAATTGTGTTGAAATTCTAAATCTTTGCCTATCACAGCATATACTTCGTATCGTGTAAATTTCACTTCTGTAGCGTGTTGTCTTCTTGGTGTAGAAATTTTAATGTCCAGTACTGATTCTATTTACTCGCATGTTTCCTTTCGAAAGAAATTCGTGTGTCCTTACACTACAATGATTAAATATTGGGAGGGGCCTGGCTCATCAGTTGTGAATCCTATACCAGTATTTTTTATCTTCGCATTAAAGAAAGTAGTAAATTAAGAAAAAGGCTTCTCTTGGTCGTTCAACTGAAAATTGCTGATGGACTTAGCCATCAGTGACTCTTAGTTACCCGATTAGGATATGTATTTATATATTAATTTATATACCTGATCCCAGTACAATTTCACGTTTATATTTTAAAAATAAGGCCTATTTTGGATTTAAATACGATTATTTATTTACCGATATTTCGATGGATCAATCTTCCATCTTTTACGAGGTGTTTTGTAGTGAAGCACGCAGCAGGTCGCGCGCCCCAGGTGAGCCACTAGACGTCTTCTAAGCTTATTGGGCGATAAACCATCTAATATATACATTCTAAACAGAGTAAATATAATCAAAATAAAAAGTGATATATGTAAATGACTATTGAAAATTAAGAGATATCAAATTAATTAAAGAAAAAAGTGATATATGTAAATGACTAATGAAAATTAAGAGATATCGAATTAATTAAACAAATAAAATATCATAAAAATTGAAATAACTGTGAAATAAATATACAAATAGTAGTAATAGATATCCGATTAAAAATGGAATAAAATAACCATGTAAATAGCATAATCATCTAAGAGGTTCTAAACTGAGTATATACATCTGGCAAGTCAATCTTTCTATTGATACTATTTTTATTTTCTAATGAGCTCCAGCTTTCTAAAAATAAACGGCAATGTTTTTCTTTGATGTTTTGATGTATTATGGATGTGTGATCGAAGTCTGGAGTGTAACTATTGTTGAATGCATGATCTGCCAGTAGAGATGTCGGGTTATGGCGCTTTAGTGCGGATTTGTGTTGGTTAATTCTTTCAGATAAAGGTTTGCTGGTTTCTCCTATGTATATTGCCTGGCAGGATTTGCATGGTATTTTATAAACCACATTCGCTCTATCTTCTGGTTTGTAGATTTGTTTTGTATCAGGGTGACGGAAGATGCTTCTTAAATTCTGGTTGGGTTGATATCTGGTTGTAATATTGTGTTTTTTTAAACTTCTGGCTATTCTTTCACAGCCATAGCTGTAAGGTAGGGAGCAAAACATGTTCGGGGTTGAGATCTGTCTATTGTTCGTGGATGGAATTTTTGGTGCATATAATTGCTTTTTGATGAATTCTTTAGGATAATTATTGCTTTGAAGTTCTTGAAATAATCTAGCTTTTTCAATTTTTTCATCAGTTTTATCCGTAAAATGTGTAGTCAACCTCTTGGATAGTGTTTTGACTACCGCAACCTTATGACAGATAGGACCAAAAGAATTGAAGTTCAGGTAACTTCCTGTGTGGGTTGGTTTTCGATAAATTTTCGTTTCAATTTTATTTTGATTTCTGGTCAGTTGTAAGTCCAAAAATGGTAGAGACCCATTTTCTTCTAATTCATAAGTGAATTTCAGAAAGGGTCTAAGACTATTAAGAAAATTTATAATTATGGAAACATCCACCTCTGTGATGCATAATACATCATCAATGTAGCGTTTCCACATTAAAATTTGTAGTTGTGTGGATTCAACGATTAACTTATCAATCTTATCCATGAAGACATTGGCTAATGCAGATGATATAGGATTTCCCATTGGAAGTCCCTTGACCTGTTTGAAATATCTGTTCTTATAGAAGAAGTAATTAAATGATAGGCAGAGTTTGAACAGTTCTATGAGAGCCTCCTTTGGGATAGGGAGGGGTAAGTCTGGGTGGGAATTTATGAATTCTTGTAGAGCAAGAATTGCTTCGTCATGTGGGATGGAAGTATAAAGGGATTCTATATCAAAAGATATGATCCGGCTTTCACGTTTGTACTATTTTTCCTCAGTAGTAAATTATTTATTTAAAAAAAGGAAAGAAGCTATTGCATGTAAATAGTTTATCAAAATAATCTGACGCAATAATATTCAATTTATAATAACAATAACAACAACAAAAGCCTTTATTGAGGACCTCTCGTCCTATAATGGATTCGCCAGTTTACAGAGTAAGAGAAGAGAACTAAGAATACAGAGAGAAACCTATATGTAGTAGGTATAGTATAGTATTTTCTACACTGTAACTATATACAACAGCAGCAACAAGCCTTTTACTGGAATCAAAGTCCCATACAGGATTCGTCATTTTAATCCTGACAAAGATTATTTACATTTAATTATTTACATCAATTATGTTCAATTTAATATATTAATTGAGAGGTTCACAGAATCTCTGAAACACATTTTTTTATCGTAAAGAGAGAGGCTGCCTGGCCAGCATTCATAGTTATTCAAATTAAAGAAACTTCAGCCAGTAAATCTTTTTTTTTTATTGTTGAAACGTAGAGATAATAAAAAGATTTACTGGCCGAAGTATCTTTAATTTGAAAGTTTTTTTTTCGTTATACTAATGATGATTAATGATAATCATGAAATTTGTTTTATCTAAGGTTAAAATAAAATTTGTAAATTAATTTACTTTACTAATATATATTGGTTATGAAAACATATTTTGCGGAAGAGCTTTGCTCGATGCAATACCTTGAAATTATATGTATACACCTCTACAGACCTATAAGCTTATGTCCATAGTTCACTAAACACACCTAAGCTGCCTTCCATAGAAAATGCAGGGTATATAACAAAACCAGTCCAATACAATAGTAGAGCGGTCTAGAGATTAATTTGGCGAAACCGCTGAGAGGGTTCACTACTGATGAGCCAAGCCCTCTCATTCAATAACTCATATCATTGCAGTAAGGTCTGTAGAGATAATATTTGATGATATTTAAAAGAAACGCATTGCCAGTAAATAAAATTTGTGATACATACATTTATTATCAATGTGTTTCTTTTTAAATATCATCAAATATCATCTCTATAGACCTTACTGTAATGATAAAAGTTATTGAAATGACAGAACTTGGCTCTGTTACAATTTATTATTTTTCAGAATTTTCTAAAATCTTTTTATTTCAATCGAAAAGTTTAATTATTTTCATATTATATATTCGAACCATGTTCATATTGCGATAAAGATTTTTTCCACAACTTCCATAAAGTCTCCTCACACCTGGATCAATTCCTAAAAAGAAAATAAATAAAAATTGTACAGAAAAATAATGAAAGTTTTACATCTAAATTCTCATAAAAACTGCAATAAAAAGTTATTTATGATTCTAGATACTCACAAATACGTCTAAAATAACACATTTCAATATATCTTTGTCAAATTTGAATTCAGGTAGGACCAAAAGATATTAAATTTCTCTTCAAATATCTCTTCTGGTGTGTAATTCAGATGGACGATTAGTTCTTTTGGGATTTAAAAAAAAAGAATAATTCTTTTGGTATTTATTTTGTCGGCTGCTTTTTTTTACATTATATCAGTCGTAATGCCCCTTTATTACTGGGGCGCTCAATCATCCGGAAATTCACTGATATTTACATTTATGTTTTTAATAATTTGTTTTTATGTGTTTTATATAAAATATATATTATATATAAATATATATCAGGGAACAGATTAAATAAATGCTGTTGTTGTTGTTGTCGTGTCCAATGAAGAGCCTCAGATGTCTCCATGCATCTCTATCACAGTAGTGGCAATGTTCTCTATCTTGGGTGTGTAAAACTGCTGCTCTGGGTCTATGTCAATTTTCTACAAGACTGCGGCCATTGCTGGACATGAGAATATGTGAGTAGGTGTTAGTTCCACACCAGGACAGTTGTTGCATGTCCTATAGGTTATTGTGCCATCTGGATGTATTGTCATTCCTTTATAGTGTTTTGTTCCAAGTCTTGTTATAGTTTTTGTCAGTTTTCTCTCAGAGTTTATTTCACATATTTGATCATTTCTTATTTTTTTGTTTGATTATCTTGTATTTTGCCAGAGCATCAGCGTTAAATACTGCCATTTTTCCCTTCCTTTGTCTCAACCTGCCATATAAAATAAACTTATGTGAGCTAGGCAGGATATGCCCCTATTTTGTTTTTAATACAAACATCTGACCTTCTTTATTTTTGACGTGACAACGTCTTAAATTAGGTTGCGGCTGGGAGTCACTTATGAAAAAGTGTAACGCCCGGTAACGTTACGATGAGTCATCGAACGAGAGAGCTGCGCGCGCAGCTGCGCGCGCAGCGCTAGAGAATTAGGCGCATTGAATCGGCGCATGCTTGTCTCTGTCTTTGTCTTTCTCGAACGTCCTTGGCGTTGGAAAAACAAGAAAACGTCATAATACAAGTTCACACGTGTGGTTAAAGTATCGTCAGCTGTGTCTGTAGTGAAAATGTGGAGTGCTTAGATTCGTCATTTACAACAACTACAACAATAAAGGTAAATAATTGTACACTGATATTTCATTATCGTAAACTATGATTGATTGATTAATTGTTAGATTGACACAAAAGTTGAGAAACTGAGTTTATAGGTTATGTCATACTATTGATAAATGTTGATAGTGTTAAGTAAATTATTAGTTTAAAATTAATTAATTAATTAATTATTATTTTACAAATTTTAAATAGTTTCAAATTTATTTAGCAAAAATTTGAACCTTCGATCTGAATAAATGTTTTGATTTTCGAATTGATTCTTTAAAATTACAAATATTAAGAAAAAGTGGCAGATATAAGAAAACTTTATTTAAACTGTGTTGAGCAAGAATTTTAACATCTAATTTAAGTAAATGTTTTAATTTTCAACTTCATCATTTACAATTACAAATTTTATTTAATTTCAAATTTATTTAGCAAAAATTTGAACCTTCGATCTGAATAAGTGTTTTGATTTTCAAATACCAACGCGGCTGGTGGAGTGGCGATCTATCGTAAATTATCATCGACATCTACGGCGGAAGTGTTCCAAGTTGCGATTACAGACGTAACTCGTGTCATTAAAACCAAGGGTGACATGTGCATGACTGAAGTTACTTGCTTCGCCACTAATACTAGCTTCAAGTTTATACTCGGTGCTGTATATATTCATCCAGGAGCTAGTATGCAGGATATTGGAATTTTACTATGGCAAGGACTCGGTCCGTACATTTACAACAGCCAGTACGTGCCACCGTTCGTGCAAGTTGATTCTAGTATACCGATTCTTCTGTGTGGTGATTTTAACAAAAACGTAAAGCCTGACAACTCGTTTCTTAAATTCATGAAAAATACGTATAATCTTGATTGCGTATCAAACGTTTCTAAGTCAATTACGTTAAAAGGAACAACTATCGACTTGACTTTCGCAAGACACATTACAGCAGAAACAATTCCTTTCATTTCATATTTCTCCTATCATCGTCCTATCCTCAACAAAATCACTCAAATAGGAATTAGTTAAGTTTAAGTTTACATGTACAATGTTTTAGTAAACAAAATATATTTCTATAGTTAAAATTTGTGCAATTCTTATTTTCATTCAATTCCTTGTTCCTATTGTGCAATTTAATTATATTCATATCAATAAATATTCTACCGTTGTCACGTAAAATCTTCGCCCGTAAAACCGACTTTACAGGCAACCATTGTTTTTTTTTATTATTTTTTCCTATAATTAATATATTTATATATAATATATTTTTTTCCTATAATATATATTAAAAACAAAGAAGGCATATACTGTCCACGAACACATGAACTTTTTAAATGTCAGAGTGATGTTGATTTATCCTGTTCCGTGATATTTGGCCAACCTATTTCTTGATTATTTTTATTTATTTAAGTAACCCAGGTTCCTGGAGCGTACAGAAGTCGCCAACTACCCGGGATGTCCTTCTGAACTAAGTCTTCTTGGATTTATATACAATGCCAGTGGAAGTCCAATTAATGAGGTGTCGCCAGGCAGATTTCTTTCTTGGAATATTTTCTAGGGATGCTGGACATATGTTGGTGATACCTAGGAGAGTGGCTGTCTGGAATCTTTGGTATTGGAAGGTTGGGCAAGTGAAGAGGAGGTGGTCTACGGTTTGGTCTTCATCTTGGCAGTGGGGGCAAATTGGGTCTTCTTTCGATACCGTTGCAAATTTGGCCAACCTATTTCTTGATAAATCAAGAAAAGCTATCGACAAACGCGTGGGCTCGTGGTCAGGATATGCCTTCTTTTTTTTCAATATCAACACCTGACCTTTTTATTTTTCCATTATTTTTTCACACACATATATGTATATTAGATAATAAAAAGGCATATATTGGATTGAATAAAAGATTTATTTGCCAAAATTTCGGCTGGCTGAACGCCAAACCTTTATCAAGGCATTACATTTTTGTATACACCGTAATGCCTTGATAAAGGTTTGGCGTTCAGCCAACCGAAATATTGGCAAATAAATATTTTATTCAATCCAATATATGCCTTTTTATTATCTAATGATTTAAGTATGGATTGCTCTATTTTCAGAACACACATATATATATGTGAAAAAATAGTACAAATGTAATATTGTACTGGGATAAGGTGCATAAATTAAGAAAAAGGCGCCACCAGTACAGCTTGCACCACGCTGATGAGGGCCAACAGCTCGAAACGCGTCCGTGGTTAGCTTTTCTTGATTAATCAAGAATGGGTATTTGGCCAATTCTGGAATAATTAAAAATCAACGAGAATAGTTGATATTTATTCCGATAGATGGCGCAAGCCATTAGCAGCCTTCAGTTGCACGATAAGGAGATGCCTTTTTCTTAACATATATATATATATATATTTGAAAATAGAGCAATCCATAACTATTAATTATATGGTATTGACGTGTTATGTGGCGCTGAGTTTGTTGTCGACACACATTAAAATGTTATATAATACCTTGATAAAGGTTGGCGTTCAGCCAATATTTGATGATATATGTAAAAAGAAGCACATTACCATTATTTATTGTACAAATTTTATCGATAGATGGCAAATGATACTTAAAAACATTAAATTTGTATAAAGAAAATAACGTACCATATATATATTATATAATCTAAAAACTCAAATATTTCTATATTTTAAAAAGTATATATTTTATTTTATTCATTGATAATGTTACGTTTATCATCCTCCGCGAAGGAATGACCATCGAGAGGCTGCCCACCCGTCTCAACATCACTATCAAAGGCGAGGCCTGGCCCGCATACCTGTCCTCCGGGATTAGGTGCTCCAGGTGCCGTGGCCAAGGACATCGCAGGGCCAACTGCCCCCTTCTTGCAGGGCGAACCAACGCTCCTGGACCGGCCACACCTACCCCTTCCACCAGCGTCCCACCAGCGACTGCGCCTGGCTTGCCTCAGCAGCCATCCACCCAGCCTCCACCTTCGGCGTCTCCTAGTCCAACCATGGAGCTCTCCGACGTGCCTCCCGCGAGCCGTGCCGCGCTCCTTCCACCTGCTGCACCCCGGCCACCACCACAAGCGCCTTTGGCCTTACCTGTGGAGGACATGTCTCCTGCCCCTCCACCCGTGATACCAGCTCCGTCCTCGCGGGCTCCTGGGGGTTCCGTGAGCCCTCAATCAACGAAGTCGGAACCCCCCGCTCAGGACATTGAAATGACCGCCATCGAGGAGTCCTCCGCTTCCTCAACATCATCGAGCAGGAAATCCATGAGAGATGACCTCGTGGCGTTCATCCGGAGAAGCCCCACCGTGTCCTTTGCTGGGACGGACGCTCTTGGTCTTGGGCGGGAGGAGGTCTTGGACCTCCTCTCCTCAAGGACCAAGGCCCAAAGAAAAGGCTCGCTCCTGACACCTCCGCAGAGCGATGCTCTTGCCGGTCTTATTAAACAACTCCTTGGCCTGAAGCCCGCAGGCAACACCAATGTTTATAAAATCTTACATCAGGTCAAGTCCGAGCTGAAAAAAGGACCGGCGGCAGTGCCTCCAACACCTCCACTGCCTGCGCCTCGGCCTGCCGGGCCAACACCACCCGTTCCCCACGGAGTAGAGACTAAACCGGCCATGGCGACACCTCCGCCTCCACTGCCTACCCCGATGGAGGAGGAACATGTAGACCACGAGGAATTGATGGAGGACCTATTTGATGAGTTGAATTCAAACACTGAATTAAAGCCTTTACTCGACTCAGGGTTCAGCACGTACGATCTCATCTATGCAATCCTACACAGAAACGAGAGGGCGCTTCTCATTGCGAAACTCTCGCCTAGCCAGAAGATCATCTATGCTGGTTTCATTGACATCGTCATCTGGCGCACCCAGCACTGCGATTACCATATTCGCCAAAGATTGGCCAACTTCAGGAAGGCCCTAAACTCCTGACGGGACCCAGGCGTCCCCTCGGTGTGAGCTACACCTACTAATGTAAATAGTAACTTTCCTCTTAACTCTTCGGAGTGAAATATTGACCTGTAGTCAATAAAGTGGTTTTAATTGTCAATTGTCAAGACATTATACATAACGGCAAATACATAATACAATTACTTTATACATAATACAAAGACATTATACATAACGGCGAATAATATTGGTATTTCAACTTTTTACAAGTGTTTACGAACTTTTGTGACAACCTTTTAACATAGCCCTCCCAATTATTTTTCATCGCAATAAGGACAGAAGTTTGATTTAAATATGAAAGAAACATTTACGTCTTAATGTTATCATTTGCTATTAAATGTGTATAACTAAATTTGCATACCAATCTATATAAAGAGAGAGTTATTAGAATAAATTAGGCTTAATACAATGTTACTACGCATGTGCTAACAAACTTTGGAATAAATTTCCATCTTTTGAATATTAATCCATTTAATCCAAGCACACACTTCAATTAAACAAGATGTTGTGTATACCGATAAATTAAAGGAATATAAATAAAAGCACTTAAGAGAACGCTTGTATTTGAAACAAAGTGAAATTTTGGGGAAACTCTTTCATCAAAAGAATATTTATTGTTTATCAAACAATATCCATCTTCAAAGAAGAGGATGATAACCTGGCAGATGGATGTATATTCCAATATGATTGGACGACAGAAGTGTTTAGATCATCTATTAAGATGAAGATCACCTCTCCCGTCAAAAGAGACGTCAAAGCTAGAACCCATCTATTGACCTTCGCCGTAAACTAGTGGCCTAGGGTCGGTGACAAAGCCACAATAACAGCTTTGGCAAACTGAGAAGCGTCCCTAGTGGTGTTGTGACTTTGTCACCAACCCGAATTCGCTAGTTTGCGGCGAAGGTCAATAAATGGCGTCTATTTTGACGGGAGAGGTGAGTTTTTTTTTTTTTAAATCTTAATAGATGAATATCCTCCCGGCAAAATTTCCATCTATTTTTAGATCATATACACAATATATATAAATCTTTCAGAACTACACAGAAATCGGGAAGACGTTGAATACAAGGCTCTTTTTTATGTTCATAAACAGTAAAGACTCATATTTATAATCTAGAGAATTCTGTAAATATATCTATGACTTTCTCTCTTGGTTAAAAAAAACCGTAATTGCTAAACTATGTATATTTATTTCATTGGTTATTCCTGTATGGTGTATTGCCTTGTTATAAATAAGAAGATACTCTTACCTTAAGGATTTATATCTTAGTTTTATTT
>CP092871.1:91196880-91290200 GCA_030710605.1 Cordylochernes scorpioides | reverse complement strand
TCTGATTTGATGATTCAATACAATTATTTTATTTCCAAAGCGCTATATCCCGCAAGGGATACTTGCGCCAAACAAGGAGAAAAGTTTATTTACATATGTTATTTACATTATTCAACACGTGAAAACATTAGAGATCCAGATTTTGTAGAAAGTTTATAATGTATTTACAAAAGGAATTAAACTTTAAATATGACTTTTTATCGGAAATCAAATCGTTAAGTTCACAAACAACTAGTTCATTCTTCATTTTATAATCTTGAAATGCTGGGCAATCGATCAGTAGATGTCTTGAGGTTTGTTCCTCAATACCACAAAAGCAACTTGAATCCTCCACTGTCTTGATGATAATAAATAAATAATAAATAAACCCAACAAAATAATAACTAAATTAATATAGAAAGATATTATATTATAAAAATAAAACAAATATGCCTTTATCTCCTTCAAAAGACAGAAGACTGGCGACATCAAAGACTTTACACTTCCTTAAGTTTAATCCACGAGTGTATTTTCCCCGATGACAAGTAGGCCTTTTCTCAACCACGTCGCTAAAATGAGTTTTGATTTCAATTAGAAATTGATTTTAAAAAGAGTAAATATTAAGCTATACGAGAATTTGTGGTTTAAAATAATTATTAAAAGTTTATGATATTTATATTTTATTATATCAAAAATAAAAATGGCATATCCTGATCAGGGAACAGGCTAAATCAATGTTTAGTTGATTTCTGTTCCACCAGATGGCGTTCTGCCTTCTGTAAAGCACATGTTGATCCTGGTCAGGATATGCCATTTTTATTTTTGATTTCAACACCTGATCTTTTTATCTTTTATATATTTTTCTTTCATTTTTTTATTTTATTGTATATACGAAAATATTAAAATCGGCGATATGTAGTCCGTTATACAAATAAGTATTTTGTTTCACTTCAAACTTTCGAAATAAGGCTCTACTTCAATGGACTACTCACCTAACTGCAAGATAAAATAGCGATAGTAACCTGATTTAGACAGCTGGATAGTTTTGTATTTTGGTAATTGGCCGTGTTAAAGAAATCTTGTTACTAAAGCCAGTTTTTTTCAAAATTGAATAAAAGTTGCATATTCTAAGAAACATTTTAGTATCGTTATAGAAATCCTTCTTGAAATTCTCATTTCTCCAATTGTTATGATAACGACATTGATTCTTATACAAGAAAAAAAAACATTAAGGAACGCATATTTCTTACACACAAAAAACACTTCTACTGTCCTTACTGCGATTAAAAATATATTGAGGGCTTGGCTCATCAGTGGTGAACCTTCCCAGGGTTCAGACCGCTTTTTAGAGATCTTTTACTGTATTGGACAATTCTGCTTATATATGTTACACTGAGGGATGGAATCTCAGAAATAGTATTTAAGCAAACAATAAACATACTTTTTATTATATATTAATACGTATATAATTTATTAATACTTTCAATCATAAAAAGACATGTATTGAATTGAATAAAATATTTATTTGAAAATTGTATGGTATAAAATTGTTTGGTTGTATGAACGCCAACCTTTGCCAAAACATAATATTTGATGTCGCCGGTCAGAGACAATTTTGTTCACACTTGGTTATCTCGTGTGTCTTCAATAAAGGTCACTGTATCAAATATCTTCCAGAGTTATTGTCTGAATCCCGATATACAGGGTGATCCAAAAGTCCCGCACAACTTTAAAAATTAATAACTCCGCGAATATTTGCGCTAGAGCAATGCGGTAAACACCATTGTGTTCAGAATGCAATGGGATTTTTTATGGCAAATATTGAAAATTTCGAAATTGATTTTAGTTACAATTTCATTCCCTAGATGGCGCTGTACCAGAATCAGAAATTCAGCGGCCAAATTGTTTGATTAATTGAAAAATATAACTGATCGACACGTATTTTTCCTTTTTGTATACCAGGAAAGAATCCTAATAATATCAAATCGTTAATTAATAAAGCACCATTTCGCCAAAAGTTAGAAGAAATGGTTAACGATTTTTAAATACAATCTGAGATATGTAAAATAGGTATATGCAAATTAAAACATGTAGCAAAAAATATTTATATTTTTGATAGAGTTTTGTCAAATATATTGAATGTTTGAAAAACATAGCTGAATTCAATACACGATTTTTTGAAATGTTAATATAGTACCAAAATTTATGATGGTACTACTAATAGGATTTCTTGCTATAATTGGCGATACTCGACTATTTAACTGGAAATTTGTCATGATTCAACAAATGAAATATAGATGGGAGTGACAAAATACATTTGTCGTACTTTATTCCAAATATCCTATGGGCTTGTCAAATGTTATCATTGTTTATTATACTGTACACGATTTTTAAAAATGTATCCCCTCAAATAAATATAATTTTTAAATCAACCTTTTGCGTTGAAAAACGTGGTAGTAAATCATTTTGTATTTTTTTTTTTTTGCCCAAAATTTCTAAAGGTGGGGGGTTACAGAGAATATTCCTTATGCTATTTCTTTTAATGAGCGAAAAGCGATAAATTAAACATAAGGGGTAAAATTGTGTGTACAGTGTTATTCGAGAAGTTATAACACTTTGGTCTGCACGACATAATATAAGATGTGAGCAAATGACAAACAAACAAAAATTACTGTTCACAAATAAAAAAGAGACAAGATATGAGGACAGAATTTATTTACCCATAACCCAACACAAAGAGCTTCAAAATATTGGTAGATAATATAATACATGGCAGCTTATATAACACATGAGGTAACTTGTCTCTTGGAGGCCTTGTCTCTTGTATTAGATCACAATCCTTGCTCAATGTGGCGCCCTTCATTCTCAAACACCGCCTGCAGACGATAGATGACAGATTGGACAGCATTAAATAACATATCTGTTGAAATTGATGAAACGTGCCGTCTGATAGAAGCCTTCAACATGGCCAATGTGGTAGGCCGGCATCGATAAACACGCGACTTAATGTACCCCCATAGCCAAAAATCGCAAGGCGTCAAGTCTGGTGATCTTGAAGGCCACTGGTGTATAAAGTGGCGACTTATCACACGATCTTCACCGAACGTATCCTTCAGCAATTGTTTGGCACCGCGGGAGATATGAGGAGGTCCTCCATCTTGCATGAATGTTATTTCGCTCAGTGCTTGTCTGTCCTGCAATATGGGGATAACCTTTTCTCTCAAAAGCTGAACATAACGTTCACCAGTTACAGAAACGGTTTTAAAAGTTCTTCCATTTATTTCTTCTAAGAAAAATGGCCCAATAATAAAAGAAGAAGTGAACCCACACCAAACTGTAACTCTGGGCTGATGAAGTGGCATTTCTGTAAAAATCCTAGGGTTTTCTGTTGCCCAAATGCGGCTGTTTTGAGTGTTGACTTCTCCATTTAGAGAAAAGTGAGCTTCATCTGTCCACAGAACATTCGACAGCCAGTTTTCATCAATATCAATTTGCCGGAAAACCCATGTAGCAAATTCTTGACGCTTCTCAAAATCGCCGACTTTTAGCTCGTGATATCTTTGAATTTTGTACGGGTATTTTTTAAGAAAAATTCTTAGAGCTCTCCAAACTGTTCCATACGAAATCCCCGTTTGTCGAGAAACTTGTCGAGCACTTACTTCTCCATACGTGGATAACGTTTCAATAGCTTCAACATTCTGCGAAACCGTAACAGCCACTGACTTGCGTGTCGATGGTCTTCCACTCCGAGGTTTTGCTTCCAGAGATCCAGTCTTCTCAAAATTTTTTATCATTCTCCTTAGAGAGTAGCAACTCATGGGTCCTTTACCTCTTCGAATACTTTTAAAGTTACGAAACGCTCGTAAAGCTTCAGTGGAAGATTCTAAATTGCAATAATAAAATTTCACCCAGAGTACTTTATCCTGTAGTGACGGCATCCCAGAGTAAAATAAATGATCAGGGATAGTTGAATTTTTCAAATGAATTAAAATAAGCATAATCGATATATGGCTTCTGAAGCCAACTGTGCGGACGTGTTTGGCATCGCTTGTCTCGTACCGCGAATGGGATTTAACTCTGCATATCACAATATAGTATTAAAAGTAACTACTAAAGTTTAACAAATTTTAAGAAAAATGGGTAATGAGATATACACCGATTTTGAGCGATGTTCTACACAAGACAGAATATTTGTAAGACAATGCCAAAATTGTTTTGAATTTAATCCGAACCATAAAACAAAAGACTGCCAAAACATTAAAATATGTAAAATATGCGGTGTACAGGGTAGCCACAACTGTATTGAAGCGCCAAATTGTCACAATTTCTCTAAGCACCCTAAATTTAAAAACCTTTCTACAAACCATAAATCAAATTCAAGTGAATGCCCGATTTACAAATCACAAATAGACAAAATTATCCAAAGGACACAATATTCACAAATATACGAGGGAAATGATGTAGCAAATACAATTTAAAGCTTAATCTTAAATAGATTAATATCCTATATGATTGAAAATGTGAGATGTATTCAACAAAATGTAAGAAAAAGTTTTACTGCGATAAGTAAACTACAGGCCAGCACTAGAGATGACCCACCTGACAAGGACGAGTGGGTAACACCCTCGTTTCCAGACAGTCATGAACCGGGATCGAATCCCGCGTTAACATTTTGTTTGATATGTGAATATCCTTCACCTGACATTCTTTTGATTCAAGAACCATATGTTTTACATGAAAATGTTATTTATGATATGGACTCTCAAATTATATGTTCGAATAAAACTGGGGAAAAATATACGGCAACTATAATTTTAAATAAAAATATAAAGTTCAACAAAGAGGAAAAATTCACAAATTATTTTTTGTACAACAATATCTATTTCTACAGTTAAAGCAAAATTAATTATTTCTAATTTATACATTCATCCGAATACTTATAAACCTGTTCATCAAACATTCATTAGAGATCTGCTCAAAACGTATATAAATCAACCTGTAATCCTTTGCGGTGATTTCAATTCAAGACATACTATATGGTTTGACAATGTTATAAACTCTAATGGATATAGATTACAACCTATTATAGACGAATGTAACCTCTTTATACATAACCTGAAAAAACACCCACCTGCCGCGGAGAGTAAGTATAATTGATCTCACAATCTCGAATAAACACTCACTAAGTTTAATAAACAACTGGCATACCTCTGATTTGACTAATATTTCCGACCATTTTGCTGTTAAATTTGATATCAGGTTAAAGAATGGTCATTTATTCAATAATCAAATTTCCACTTTGAAAAAAATGCGAATTGGGCAAATTTTTCTAATAACATAGCATTACAAGATACAAAAAACTGGGAATTGATATAAGCAGAGTGAAAGATGAGGAAGACATTGATGGGATAGTGAACGCGCTCATGAATTTATTGAGAGAAGCAGCATATAAATCTTCGAAGGTTAAATCCCCCATTAATAAACATGTTTCCAGAATTGACTGGTGGACTAATGAACAGGAAATAATAAAAAATCATTTTCATTATATTAGAAACTAGTATTATCGTCATAAAACAATCAGTTACAATACATTCAAGTTGGCAAGAAACAAATACACCAATGCAACTGGCGAAACGTTATTGAAGAAAATTACACAGATAATCCATTTGGTAATGCTTATAAGTTCTTCAATAAATTAAGATCCTCAAATGTAAAGAATGGAATTCCCATAATTGACAATTCACCAGAATATCTAAAAGAGCAAACAATGACCATATTAATGGACGATTTAATTCCTGAAGACGATCCTAATTTGGACAATTTTCAACAACAAATAATTAGAACTTTTAAGCCACGAATGAATAATCCAAGCATAATTATTATCGAAGTAGAAGAAATAATGAATATCATTTCTAATTCTGATGTTTAAAAAGCTCCAGGTTTAGACAACATAAGTAACAATATTGTAGCGTAGAAATCAAGCCTTGAAATATCCTAAGATATAAAATAATTTATTGATGACGTCACAACGACGAGTCGACAATTATTAACAAGTCAGCAAAACTATCTACAGCTAGGGAATCTTAAGCAAGCAAGCAAAGAAATATTTTAAAGATGATTTCACAAATACAGAGTAATATATATTTTTATAATCTGTTGAGTATTTTCATTGAATTATATTAAATTAAATAATAAAATATTTCTTCGCCACAATATGATCAAATGTGCTTACCCAAAAATTAAGCATATGTTATGCAAAATATTTAATAAATGTATTCAAAAAGGGGTATTATCCGGAGAAATGGAAAATAGCAGCTCTAAAGATAATTCCTAAACCACATAAATCTAATTTAGAATCAACAAAAAGTTATCGACCTATCTCATTGATTTCAAATCTTTCAAAAATTTTCGAAAAAATTTTGAAAAATCGAATTTATGAATTTTATGAAAGTAATAATCTTTTGAGCTCCAGACAACATGGATTTGTCAAATAAAAATCAACGACAACGTGCTTGAATAAAATATTTATCGATCGAGGATCAACAGCGATACGACTTGGATATTCCAGATATAATTGAAAATTTGATTAAATATAAAATTACACTATTGAAGAAAAATACTTACCAAACATTTCAAAGTTTCTTTCCCGCTAATATTCCGAATTATTTTCGGGCAAATTTCCACAACTCTCAATTTATTACAAATCACGGAAATTTTAGAAGCTTTTTAAAATTCATCAAAGCAGTGCAGGATTCAAGATGCTTCTGTGGATGTGAGGAACAAATTTCTATTCATCTGCTGCTAAATTGCCCCGTCTTCCAAGAATATAGAGAGAGAAATAAGGATAACCCAGGCCCCTGGAGCGCAAGAAACGCCAACTTCCCGGGCTGTCAAGCTAACTAGTAGAAACCAGTTACTCTAGATTATATTTACAAAGAGCCAATTGCAGATCCGAACCAGCTGGTCAGGAAGTTCCATGCCTGCAGAGAACCCGGGAGTCCAGCCAACGAGACTGGGTCGAAGGAGGTCTTCCCAAGCAGCAGAGCTGTCTTCATTCTGTGTTGCATGAAAGCAGGGCATCTGAATAGAAGGTGGTCCACAGTCTGTTGTTCCTCCATACAATGTGGGCAAGATGGGTCTTCCCCAGGACGCCAGAGAACCAAGTCTGCCCGAACATGGCCATGTCCTGTAAGTAAGGTGGTGGTGACTTCTCCAGGACAGACCTTAGGGAGGAATTGGAGCAGCCGGTCTGGAGTATGGGCTATTCTCCTCAGGTGTCTGTTGTAGTGGTCCTGGCAATAAACCTCCGTCCATGCGTCTAGGGTTGCCGTGCGTGAATGGTTACGGGCCAGGCTTCTAGGCAGAATGGAAAATGATGGCTCTAAGATCAAAACGGCCGCGTTCTTATCAGCTCTGTCTGCTCTTTCCTTTCCGTCGATGCCGCAGTGTCCCGGCACCCAACACAGATTTACGTTTTGGTTGGTGTTCAGTACGAGAATAATCTTAGCTACTAATGTCGATCGAACTGGACCTGACGTACATATGGCTGACAGAGCTGATCTGCAGTCCGACGCGATAGTGATCGCATTTCTTGCATAACCTTCCTTCACCAGACGGACCGCCCAGCGGATTACGAGAAGTTCAGCCTGGAAGGCTGTGCAGTCGGGATGGAGCCGTAAGAGAACGGGCTGCTGATCTTCTGATGAGGGAACAATTGCAGCGCCCACCCCAGCCTCATTTTTTGGTCTGTCTGTAAATATTATAGGTGTTGTTATCTCCTCGATGTTTAGACTGAAAGACAATTGACGTCTATCTGGAGGGTATGGCAAAGAAGCAGGGCCAGGTCTAGATTCAAAATTTCCTTCATTGATTTCCTTCAGGAACGCCGTACGAGACCTAACAATAATATCGAAAGGAGGGCTGCCGGTGATGGAGATGGCTGAGACTGTAGGTGTGTAAGGACCTCCTCTCAGTACACGTTTCGCAAAATTGCAGTGAAGGCTCCTAAGTTGCCTAATGCCTTCGCTGGAGAGAGCACGACCTCCCCATGCTGACGCTCCGTCCAGCTGAAAAGAAGATTCCAAATTTACCCTGTATGGTGTGGGTGAGTCGTGGGATTATTGATCTGCATCTACGTGTGATCTTGCGTAGGTGGGCGACAAATCCGCGGGTCTGGTAAAACTCCACTCCTAAGATTGTGACGGTCTTCTTGATGTTTAAAGGTTGACCAAGGACTCTAAGCCCTGTCTCGGAGTTGGGGTGGACATTACGCCATTGGAACAGGCAAGCTTGAGTCTTAATGGGGTTTATATTAAGACCATTTATCGTGCACCAAGATGTCAACCTCTCCAAGAAGGTGTTAGTGGCAGAGACCGGCAGGCGACTACGAACCTGAGTCATAAGGGTGAAGTCGTCCGCGTAAGCTATTAATCGGTTATCTATGATGGAGGGAAGGGTGAAGATGGTCCGAGCAACTATGTTCCACAGGAAAGGACTTAGCGCTGAACCCTGGGGAGTGCCGAGTTGGGAGGACGTACATTCTGTTGCTGTCCAAGCTGAGTAAGAAACCGTCCGGTCTTCCAAAAAGCTTTTTACTAAACAGGTAATAGACTCTGAACAATTTAGACGTTCAAGATTTTGTATGATTGCCGGCCTCCAAACAGTGTCGAAGGCCTTACTGATGTCCGAGCTGATGACAAGAGTTTTCCTCCAGTGAGCTTGTCTTTCTTCAATTAATTGAGTGATACTCGCCAGTGCATCTTCCGCTGAACGACCATTTACGGTACCCAATACGGTTTTGTATTGATCTTCAAAGAACCATCCATGACGATCCGCGAGCCTCTGAAGTCGGGCCAGGATACATCTCTCAAATACTTTGGCCATAGTGTTCAATAAAGTAATAGGTCTGTATTTCTCCAGCTGACTGGTGGCTGAATTGGAGGATTTAGACAGAAGTATGAGGCGGCCTTCTTTCCATTGACGGGGGAAGTGGCCCCTACGAAGGCATTTGGTGAACAATTCGGCCAGCAGGAATTGCAAGGAAGGGCCGCCCAGGTCTAGGCATTTTGAACCAAGACCGTCAGGGCCCGGGGCTTTCCTTTTTCCACAGCGATGAATGGCTCGCAAAACTTCCCAGGGTTTGAATTCAGGTTCGTCTGAGTGAGCAGAAATTGCATTCCTTTGCGGGTGAGGTCTGGTGTCAGGTAGGAAAAAGTGATTTAACAGGGTCTGGCAAGTCTCATGAGGATTGTAAAGAGAGCCGTTATCATGTTTGAGAAGTGGCGGACCTCGGGGGGAGCCGCGGCCCCGGGCGATAAATCGATGTATGTCACTCCAGTATGCGGATGACACCTCCTTGCAGAGATTAAACCAGGATTTACTTTTAGCTTTCCGTATAGCCGCCTTCAGTCGATTATGGCACGCTCGGTATAAACCGCGGAAGAAATTCCTAATAGGACACCGGACACTCTGACTGCAACGGCTGAGGGAGATAACCAACCTTCTGATCCGACTCAGTTCGGGGGTCCACCACGGCTTTGACGGTCTTGTAGTATTGGAGCGTCTCCCCATGGAAGAGTCACAAGCTGATTGCAGGATGGAAGTCAGAAGGAGGACCACCCTGTCAATATCTTTTGGGCTAGAGGCCTCGTTTAATAAGGTAGTTACACCATCAAATTATAGGGGCATTACCCTTATAAGCAACTTGTCAAAACATTTTACATCCATTTTAAAAAATAGACTAAGTAATTGGATTGAAAATAGAAAACTCATAGCGGAAAACCAGGCAGGATTCAGAAAGGGCTACTCGTGCAAAGACCATATCTTCACGCTTACGTCACTAATTCAAATGACATTAAACCGCAAAAGGAGGAAACTTTACACATTCTTTGTTGATCTTAAAAAGCGTTTGATACAGTTCCACATCTACTATTATGGAGAAAGCTTGCGCTTGTTGGTTTAAGTGGGCGATTTATCAAACTTATACAGAACTGTATAACGAATCTAAAGTTTTACGAAGGAGCCTCTTTTATAAAAGAGGCTCCTTCGTAAAACTTTAGATTCGTTATACAATTATACTTTTTATACGGAGTTTACCTGTAGAAACAGAACTACTATGCTCAAATGATGGCAGCGGTCAGATGGAGCGGCTCTTTTACAGAATTTATCAAAATACAATCAGGTGTTCTTCAGGGTGAACCTCTTTCACCGTATTTATTTATTATTTTCAATAACAATCTGGTTGCTACGCTGGATGATTCTGACCTGCCAGGTATATACTTACCGGGCCATGGAACTATACACCTGCTCCTGTTCGCGGATGATATAGTCTTCCGTGGTGAATACAAGATAAATATCCAAATAAAGATTAATTTAATAAAAAATATTTTGAGGAAAATAGTTTAACTCTGAACCAATTCCAGTCTAAAATCGTAGCGTTTCGAAATGGAGGCCGCTTGGCTAGATCTGACGTTTGGTTTTGGGGCCAACAACCTTTGACAGTTACCTCAAAATATACGTATCTTGGCTACCCCTTAACAATCAAGAATCCAACTCCTTACGTGGCGCAGCACTTTAAAAGCAAAGCATTGTTTGCTACAAACGCAGTATGGAGAATACTATCTAAGTTAAGAACCATATCGTTCGGAGCAGTGATGAAATTACTTGACTCCATAGTTTTATCCACGTTATTATACTCGGCCCCCCTGTGGGCGACGAATCAGATAGGAGTTGTAAACCAGATCCAGGATATTTTTCTTACGGCGATTTCTTGACCTTCGCAAATTTACACTCCGGGCTATATCTTACGAACAGAAACCGAAAGGATGTCCCTTGAATTAAACATTACGAAATTGATTCTAAAGTTCTAGATACGGATTTTAAAAATGGACAGGACAAGATTACCTTATGTTTGCTTGTTCCAGCTCTAGGAAGTTTCAATTTTGGGAAAAGCGGGAAACAACTTTATTTATAACCTGAATAACATCATTGACTCTTGGGTTTTTTCTTTTCTTAAGAACTGTGAAGATTATATGGTTTTGCGAGGAGAAATGCCTAGAATAGTTCAAACCACAGTGGACCAGCTACTCCAATTTGACCGAGCTAAGATACAAAACTCAACTCATTGTATTCACTATCAATCTCTAAGTAGCTCCTTTATGACGGAGGACTACTTACTATCAAACCTCTCTTTGAAAATAGCCCGTCAAAGGATTATATGGCTATTTTCCCCCGAGGATATCACGGGATTTTGGAACAGCGACCCTTTAAATTTCTACTTCTGCAATGCTGGCATCCAAAAAATTTGGTTCATTATCTATTCCATTGCCCATTCCTACAGGAAAAGAGACTGGAAATTCGCGAAATTTCGGGGCTAACTCACTATAATGAACAACATGTATATACAATTTTTACTACTCTCCAGCTGGATAAAACATTTGTTTATAAATATTTAAAATTTTTCAAGGCGATTGACAAAATGAGGGAAGAAGTGCTCAACTCCCCAGACAACGGCTGATTGCTCCACCTCCCCTCTAAATTGCTTTTCCTCCTCACTCATGTACATATATAACCTCTTAGGGGAATCCCCTTGTAAGACAATAGTGTCTTAATAAAGGTTTTTGTTGTTGTTGTTGTAATAAGGTAGCTACCTGGTGGAGAGAAGAGTTGAGGAAGGATTTAAAGGTCTGTTCTTTACATGAGGATTCAACCCAGGAGCAGTTTGTCTCGTTATTGACCATGTCTAGGAATGTAGTCCAGATAGGTATATGGTCAGTGAAGGCCATCTCATCTAATAAACCTCTAGCGACATGGATAGCCAGTGAGCTGGATGCCAGAGTTACATCTATAGAAGAAGATAAAGGCCCATTTGACCAGGTCGAGTCCACAGGAGGTCCCAAGAAATGAAGATCATTGAAGCTGGCGAACTCTTCAAGATTAGCACCCCGGAAGTCCAACCTCGCACCGATGCCCCAGGTAGGAGAGTGGGCGTTAGTGTCCATACCCAGGATCACTGGAAGAGAGGCCCGTCTTATCGTATCTTCCAGAAGAGGGATGAAATCATCGGCAGCTCTAAGGCCGTGCCAGTAGGCCGAGTGCACCACGATGATGCTCTGCTCTAGACATATGGCTATGGAGGTTATGGCGGTGTCTGGGGAGGTTAGAGGGATGGGATGAAGGTTGCTAAGTGCCACAATTCCCGAGGGGATGTAGGCGCCTGGGACCAAAAAACATGCCTGAAATCCACGTGTGGGCCAGAAGAAGTTAGTTGAGAGTTCTTGCAGGAGCACGATGTCGGCCTGTGTCGAATTTGCCAAATTTGCAATTTCAAGAATGACAGTTGGTGATTTTCTAGCTTTCACATGCAGGACACGCAATGGCCTAGACATTGTTTCTTGTTCGGGCTATTCTCTCTTTTACAAAGGGACAGGTAGATAATGTGGCAAAGTGGTTGATGGGAGCTCCAGATTTTTTTCTGCAGCGGCAGCAGCGGCTTTGGCTTGGCTCGACCGAGCATCGGATGCCTTCATGCTCTGCAGAGCCGCAGCGATAGCAGATTGGATGGGCAGCTGGACAGGCAGAAGCGCGGTGGCCGAAGTCACAGCAACGGAAGCATTGCTTTAAAGTATGACTGCGCTCATACCTGTGCACTAGACCCGCCACAGGAATACGTCCATGTTGACCGAGGATTTCGGCGACTTGGTTGTCCACTTCGATGAACACTGTACTAGTGCTGTGTGCCGCATTATTCGATCGATGGACTACCCTGATTTCACGCTTTTCCAGGAGTGACTGCACGGAGTGGTTGGAGCGGAAGCTCTCGCATATCTCATCGTCCCGCACCTCCCCGTCCACTCTGAAGAGGCAGTATCTTGGTAGGATAACCGGGCACTCGGGGCAGCTTAGGCCCGTTGGCAGGGAGGTCAGCCCAGTGGCCAGCTACTTTGCCATTTGGGTTGTTTTGGGGTGGAAAACCACCTCGCCGCTGGTGTTGATGGACGCCACCACGTGTTTTGAAGACGCTAGGGAAGGATGAATCTTTTGAATTTCCCTCAAAAATTCCCTTGGGTTGCTTTGGGGTTAGCCAACCTGACGACGACATGCGATTCGAAGGAAGGAGCCAGATTCACAAATGTGGATTTCGCTTTGGGTTTCGGAGGTGCAGGCTTTACCGGCTTGTCTTTCTCTGCCACTACCGAGGCGAAAGAGGTGGAGGGAATCGGGACGTTGGCTGTGGGATTGGGTTTTCCTAGACTGGCTCCCTTGAAGGCGTCCTTAAGAAGAAGTTCTGCCTCTTGGACGAGAGTCAGTATCAGTCCTTTGGTGGCCATCTGTATTTTTTCGGGGGAGTCCAGGTTGGTGTCGGCAATGATCGCTTCGAAGGTTTGGCACTCAAAGTTGAACAAGTTCGCCGTGCTGTTGAATTTAAATTGGTGATGGGAAGACGGGAGGAGGTCTTCGTCCTCAGAACGCGGCCGCTTGTTGGCCTGCTGACTTCCTCCACCACCGCCATCATACTGGTTCAGCTCCATAAATAAAAACTATCAAAAAACAAATCTACTCCAAAGAGAGTAAAAAAAGGCAGACCAGACAAAGAACATTATTCCGTTAACGAGATGAGGTGTGTATGGTTATTGGTTCGGCCAACAACAAATATCCAATTTATATACACATATATTTTTACATAATGAGGTTTTGAAAAATGCAAATAATCTTCATCTATTTACATGCACAACAATTTATTTTACCATCACTACAGCATAAATCACTCTTGGTGAAATATTTTTTATTGCAATTCAGAACCTGCCACTGAAGCTTTACAAGCGTTTCGTACCTTTGAAGGTATTCGAAGCGGTAAAGGACCCATGAGTTGCTACTCTCTAAGGCGAATGATAAAAACTTTGGAGAAGACTGGATCTCTGGAAGCAAAATCTCGGAGTGGAAGACCATCGACATGCAAGTCAGGGGTTGCTACGGTTTCGCAGAATGTTGAAGCTATTGAAACGTTATCCACGTATGGAGAAGTAAGTGCTCGACAAACGGGGATTTGGTATGGAACAGTTTGGAGAGCTCTAAGAATTTTTCTTAAAAAATACCCGTAAAAAAATTCAAAGACTTCACGAGCTAAAAGTCGGCGATTTTGAGAAGCGTCAAGAATTCGCTTCATGGGTTTTCCGGCAAATTGATATTGATGAAAACTGGCTGTTGAATGTTCTGTGGACAGATGAAGCTCAATTTACTCTGAACGGAGAAGTTAACACTCAAAACAGCCGCATTTGGGCAACAGAAAACCCTAGGAATTTTACAGAAATGCCACTTCATCAGCCCAGAGTTATAGTTTGGTGTGGGTTCACTTCTTCTTTTATTATTGGGCCATTTTTCTTTGAAGAAATAAATGGAAGAACATTTAAAACCGTTTCTGTAACTGGTGAACGTTATGTTCAACTTTTGAGAGAAAAGGTTATCCCCATATTGCAGGACAGACAAGCACTGAGCGAAATAACATTCATGCAAGATGGAGGACCTCCTCATATCTCCCGCGGTGCCAAACAATTGCTGAAGGATACGTTCGGTGAAGATCGTGTGATAAGTCGCCAATTTATACACCAGTGGCCTTCAAGATAACCAGACTTGACGCCTTGCGATTTTTGGATATGGGGGTACATTAAGTCGCGTGTGTATCGATGCCGGCCTACCACATTGGCCATGTTGAAGGCTTCTATCAGACGGCACGTTTCATCAATTTCAACAGATATGTTATTTAATGCTGTCCAATCTCATCTATCGTCTGCAGGCGGTGTTTGAGAATGAAGGTCGCCACATTGAACAAGGATTCTGACCTAATACAAGAGAGAAGGCAGTTACCTCATGTGTTATAAAAGCTTTCATGTATCATATTATCTACCAATGTTTTGCAGCTCTTTGTGTTGGGTTATGGGTAAATAAATTCTGTCCTCATATCTTGTCTCTTTTTTATTTGTGAAAAGTAATTTTTGTTTGTTTGTCATTTGCTCACATCTTATATTATGTCGTGCAGACCAAAGTGTTATAACTTCTCGAATAACACTGTACACACAATTTTACCCCTTATGTTTAATTTATCGCTTTTCGCTCATTAAAAGAAATAGCATAAGGAATATTCTCTGTAACACCCCACCTTTAGAAATTTTGGGCAAAAAAAATAATACAAAATGATTTTACTACCACGTTTTTCAACGCAAATGGTTGATTTAAAAATTATATTTATTTGAGGGGACACATTTTTAAAAATCGTGTACAGTATAATAAACAATGATAACATTTGACAAGCCCATAGGATATTTGGAATAAAGTACGACAAATGTATTTTGTCACTCCCATCTATATTTCATTTGTTGGATCATGACAAATTTCCAGTTAAATAGTCGAGTGTCGCCAATTATTCAAGAAATTACACATTTCTTATAGCAAGAAATCCTATTAGTAGTACCATCATAATTTTTGGTACTATATTAACATTTCAAAAAATCGTGTATTGAATTCAGCTATGTTTTTCAAACATTCAATATATTTGACAAAACTCTATCAAAAATATAAATATTTTTTTGCTACATGTTTTAATTTGCATATACCTATTTTACATATCTCAGATTGTATTTAAAAATCGTTAACCATTTCTTCTAACTTTTGGCGAAATGGTGCTTTATTAATTAACGATTTGATATTATTAGGATTCTTTCCTGGTATACAAAAAGGAAAAATACGTGTCGATCAGTTATATTTTTCAATTAATCAAACAATTTGGCCGCTGAATTTCTGATTCTGGTACAGCGCCATCTAGGGAATGAAATTGTAACTAAAATCAATTTCGAATTTTCAATATTTGCCATAAAAAATCCCATTGCATTCTGAACACAATGGTGTTTACCGCATTGCTCTAGCGCAAATATTCGCGGAGTTATTAATTTTTAAAGTTGTGCGGGACTTTTGGATCACCCTGTACATGCTGAAAGGTACAACTTCCTTAAGTTTTGTCCATGAGTGTATCTTTCGAGTTATTGTCTGAATCCCGATATACATGCTAAAAGGTACAACTTCCTTAAGTTTTATCCATGAGTGTATCTTTCAGAGTTATTGTCTGAATCCCGATATACATGGTAAAAGGTACAACTTCCTTAAGTTTTATCCATGAGTGTATCTTTCAGAGTTATTGTCTGAATCCCGATATACATGCTAAAAGGTACAACTTCCTTAAGTTTTATCCATGAGTGTATCTTTCAGAGTTATTGTCTGAATCCCGATATACATGCTAAAAGGTACAACTTCCTTAAGTTTTGTCTATAAGTGTATCTTTCAGAGTTATTGTCTGAATCCCGATATACATGCTAAAAGGTACAACTTCCTTAAGTGCTGTCCATGAGTGTATCTTTCAGTTATTGTCTGAATCCCGATATACATCCTAAAAGGTACAACTTCCTTAAGTTTTGTCCATGAGTGTATCTTTCAGAGTTATTGTCTGAATCCCGATATACATGGTAAAAGGTACAACTTCCTTAAGTTTTATCCATGAGTGTATCTTTCAGAGTTATTGTCTGAATCCCGATATACATGCTAAAAGGTACAACTTCCTTAAGTTTTATTCATGAGTGTATCTTTCAGAGTTATTGTCTGAATCCCGATATACATGCTAAAAGGTACAACTTCCTTAAGTTTTGTCTATAAGTGTATCTTTCAAAGTTAATGTCTGAATCCCGATATACATTCTAAAAGGTACAACTTCCTTAAGTTTTGTCCATGAGTGTATCTTTCAATTATTGTCTGAATCCCGATATACATGCTAAAAGGTACAACTTCCTTAAGTGCTGTCCATGAGTGTATCTTTCAGTTATTGTCTGAATCCCGATATACATCCTAAAAGGTACAACTTCCTTAAGTTTTGTCCATGAGTGTATCTTTCAGAGTTAATGTCTGAATCTCAATATACATTCTAAAAGGTACAACTTCCTTAAGTTTTGTCCATGAGTGTATCTTTCAGAGTTATTGTCTGAATCCCGATATACATGGTAAAAGGTACAACTTCCTTAAGTACTGTCCATGAGTGTATCTTTCATAGTTATTGCCTGAATCCCGATATACATCCTAAAAGGTACAACTTCCTTAAGTTTTGTCCATGAGTGTATCTTTCAGAGTTAATGTCTGAATCTCAATATACATTCTAAAAGGTACAACTTCCTTAAGTGCTTTCCATGATTGTATTTGTTGAATATTTCGACTATTCTCCGAGATCAGGTTTATATCTTTTTTTTAAATTTCCCAACCAAAGGTTACACTCCAGGTCCGAATATATAAAGCAGAATATAGAACAATATTAGAAACAAATAAAACATGTTAGATACATATATGCAATAAAAATACAGCGGTCTAATAGAATAAACTGCTGAAAGTGTTAATTTAATGATGAGTCAGGCCTCTTTCCACAATATTCCACACCAACAACATTCACTGAACAGTTAAAAGGCTAAAATTAGATCGAGAGATGTTTGTATAACGAGACATCATTAAGTTGTAACCCTATATAGGCCCATGTCGTTGATAGAGAGGGAAATCAACACAAATCTAAAGTTACCTTTGAATTGGATTGATCTCATTAAATGGTAATTGATGGAAGGATACTCTTTCATGGACCTTCTTTTCTTACAGTTTTTACTTTCCTTGTAGAGTTTCTTTATTTCTTAGTCAAATACACTTAAGTATACAACACCTTCAACAGTCTGTTTCAATCTAGTTTAATGGAGATTTACTCTTTGATATATGCATTTGTTGTCTGAAATGAACCAACTCGCTTGATTAATATACCCCATGAGATCATAGATGGAGATTTTATCAAAGTAAAAAAAAAAGAATCTGGTATGTCATATATCATTGGTAAAAATCACTAAGATAGCAGAGTTACCAGTGCAAAGTTTTAAAAGTCCCAACATGGATTATCTTGCTAGCTAAACGTATTGTTATATTAAAAACAAAGAAAACATATCCTGACCAGAAGCACATGTACTTTTTAGATGGCAGAGCGCCATCTAGTGGAACAGAAATCAACTAAACATTGATTTTAGCTTGTACCCTGATATTTGGCCAACCCAATTACTTGATAAATCAAGAAAAGCTATCCATGAACGTGTTTCGCGCTGTTGGTGCTCGTCAGCGTGGAGCAGGTTGTACCATTGTGACCAAAAATATTTTTGGTCCCAGAGGCTTCCTGAGAAACCAAGAAATGGTTATTTAAGGCCAAACTTGCGTAATATATATATATATTGTTATGAAAAAAACAATAGAAAAAATAAAATATAAGTGGGTCAGGTGTTGATATTAAAAATAAAGAAGGCATATCCTGACCACGAGCACATGTGTTATCTAAAAAGTACATGTGCTCGTGGTCAGGAAATGGCTTCTTTATTTTTAATATATTGTTATATCTATTTTTTGAAAATAGAGCAATCCATAAATAAATCTCTAAATAAAAAGGCATTGGATCAAAATATAATTTAATTTACCAAATTTTCAGTTGGTTGAACGCCAACCTTTATCAAGGTATTATAATACCTTGGATACCGTTTACTATTTAAAGTGTGTCAACAACAAACTCAGCGCCACATAACGTCAATAAATATATAATAAAGTGTTATAACACCTTGATAAAGGTTGGCCAACTGAAATATTGGTAAAATAAATGATATTTGATCTAATATATGTCTTTTTATTTAAAGATTTATTTATGAATTGCTCTATTTCAATATATATATGTAGTAATATACGTGGAACCGACAACGTCACAGTGGGCTCCACATCCAACATGCAGTCATGGGTCCAGAGTGGAAGCGCACTAGCCTGAAGACAAAAGAAGCCACATAGGAACATGGTTACCTTGGTTTAAGAGGTGGCACCAGGGATGGTGAGCTGGTCTATAGGAGTGCTAGAATCTCTCTGGTCAATCAGGCAGCGTGACTCCCTATTGCTAATGTCTTGTCTTCTCTTGTCTTCTGTCGGCTCAGAAACAACCTAGCTTATATGATAATGGTGACGTCAGAGAGGGAGGACTTTGTTGTCGAATCAAAGACTGGCATGGCCTATCCACATCCTTCCTGAGTTGCTGTGACAATGTTAACGACCTGTTATTCGACCTTACTGGGTGCCGCACCCTACCGGGAGCCTACCTACAAATTATTGTGAACCTCATTTTAAAGTTACATATATCAGGCTTGGTGTTTCTTGGTGTTTGTATGTAAGCCATTCCTATGCACAACATCTTATATGTACACACGCAACTTATAAAATACGTCATATATATATATTCTAATGTAGGCAGTCAGAATATGCCTTTTTTTTATTTTTCTAAAATTTCACAATTTCAGCTTACTAACGCTAAATTTGGCCTTAATAACCCAAATCTTGATTTCTCATCAAGCCTCTTGAACCAATTTTTTTTTCTTCGAGTTACAGCCTGCACTACGCTGACGAGGGCCACCAGTCCGAAACGTGTATACGCTTAGCTTTTTCTTGATTTATTGAGAAAATCATTTGGCTAACTATTAGGAAATAAACCTAAATAAAAACGTTTAGTTGATTTTTTTATTCCGTTAGATGGGCGCTCAGCCATTCAAAAAAATGCCCATGTGAACGGTCAGAGTAATTCCTTTTCTATTTAATATATATATATAGGAAGTAAAATAGGATTGAGAAAACCAATTATATTCCTTATAAGGAACGCCTAAAAAAGAAGTTTAAAGAAGTGAAGCTGCCCTTTGTGAGGTTTTTCCTTCTCCAGCCCTATTTATTCCCCCATTTTATTGGAAGCTGAGGAGATGGACGGAATGACAATAGAAGAAAAATATCACCCAAATATATAGACGACCCTCTAATAGAACTATTTCGATACTAAATTGCATGTTTTAATATCCATTTACTCTATTTGATTATGCAAATTTGAGGGAAATAGGTTAGAACTTGTATTATAAAACATTTAGAACCATTAATGTTATAATACCTTGATAAAAGTTGGCATTCAGCCAACTGAAATATTGGTAAAATAAATGATATTTTGATCCAATATATGTCTTTTTAATTAAATATTTATTTATGGATTGCTCTATTTACAAATCATTTAGAACTATATGTTGCTTTAGAATAAGACACTTTTCTATATGCGAAAAATAGTACAAATGTGATATTGTACTGAGATATGGTGCATAAATTATGAAAAAGAAAAAGGCATATCTTTATCTTGCAACTGAAAGTTGATGATGACTTGCGCAATCTATCGGAATAAATATCAACTATTCTCGTTATTTCTTTTAATTATTCCAGAATTGGTCAAATACCCATTGATACCCTATGATTAATCAAGAATGTGTATTTGGCAAATTCTAAAATAATTAAAAATCAACGAGAATAGTTGATATTTATTCTGATAGATGGTGCAAGCCATCAGCAACTTTCAGTTGCATGATAAGGAGATGCCTTTTTCTTTTTTTATAATTTCATAATTTTCTATAGTCTTTACTAGCTGTGTGATTAAGTTTTTTATTTCTATATAGAATTCCTTTATTTTTAATCCGTGCTTTGTTCTTAATTAGTTGGAAGAATAAAACTTCTTCTTTGAGTGGAAGGTTTAAACTTTTTTTTCTTTAGTGCATTGCGAAATAGTGGTAGATTTTTGCTTATCAGTGATGAGCCCAGTAGTTGAATAAACTGTCTAAATCACTGAGAAGGTTCACATTCGATCATTTGGTCTCTCTTCGGATATTTTTATTGCAATAATAACTATCTGATGAAGTAGAAGCCTGTACAATATATTGAATCTATATATATAAAATTGAATGTCTGTCTGTCTGTTTGTTTGTACTCTATAGATTCAAAAACCATACATCCAATCGCCGTGAAATTTTGGGATATTATTAGGTATATCACCGGGAAGGTTTTAGAAAAATAATTTCATGAATATCTTGAATATCCTTAGAGTTATTTGCAGATTTGTAGATTTAACTCGCAAGCAGCGCCCCCATTGTGACGATGATAACAAGTTTTCTTATCACTAAGTTTGTTATCTTAAACATTATTTATCAAAAGTAAGATTATCTCAGGATGACACGGCAATGTGACACGGGAAAAAATGTTCAGTAGAGAAAACTATGATTTTCTATATGATATAAAAAGCCAACAATGAAGAGTGAATGTAATATAAAAAGCCAACAATGAAGAATGAATGTAAGATAAAAAGCCAACAATGAAGAGTGAATGTAAGATAAAAAGCCAACAATGAATAGAAAATGTAATATAAAAAGCCAACAATGAAGAATGAATGTAAGATAAAAAGCCAACAATGAAGAGTAAATATAATATAAAAAGCCAACAATGAAGAATGAATGTAAGATAAAAAACCAACAATGAAGAGTAAATATAATATAAAAAGCCAACAATGAAGAGTGAATGTAAGATAAAAAGCCAACAATGAAGAGTAAATGTAATATAAAAAGCCAACAATGAAGAATGAATGTAAGATAAAAAACCAACAATGAAGAGTAAATATAATATAAAAAGCCAACAATGAAGAGTGAATGTAAGATAAAAAGCCAACAATGAAGAGTAAATGTAATATAAAAAGCCAACAGAGTGAATGTAAGATAAAAAGCCAACAATGAAGAGTGAATGTAATATAAAAAGCCAACAATGAAGAATGAATGTAAGTTAAAAAGCCAACAATGGAGAAGTAAATCTCTATATATCTATATATATAAAAATGGATGTTTGTTGGTCCGTCCGTCCGTCCGTCCGTCCGTTTGTCAGTGATGATCTTCTACATCGCTCAACCAATCGTGATGAAACTTTGGGAAGATGTTTAGTATACTACCGGGATGGTTTATGGCTAATTACTCTTTAGAAATAACCTTTCGTTGCATTTTTATTTACAATAAAACGTAAATTCACGCGCAATCTGCGCCCCTCTCGCGGCAGACGGGGGATGGCGGCGCGCGACGATTGGCTGCCGGCGCAGCACGTGACCTCCCTGCCTCCCCCCGCCGAGTAAATGAGATCTCCCGGCTGACGGCCGAGCAGCGCCCTCTAGAACGCGTTACGATTTTGACGGCGCGGGGCGCTCCCGGTTGGACAGTTGATTATAATCAATGATTACAATGAAGGGCTATATTGTCTATATATGTAAAAATCACTTTCAAATATTAACGTAACGTTCCATTCTCAATCCCGTTGGGCTTTAGATCGGCTAAAACATTTTTATCTTTATTAGTGAATATTAACTTTACTGTACTGAATAGTTTAGTATAATGTTAATTCAACATATTACAATTTAGCCACTGCAACGCGTGGCCGGGTTCGCTGTGTAGTATACTATCAGGACGATTTCTGGCGAATTATTTTAGAATAATATTTATAGCAATAAATATAGCGAAATTAAGACGTAGTGATTATATTCTGTGTTTGTGCATATATAAATATTTTACAGAAAATGTGAGAACGTTCTATTAGAATATCTCGAAAACAAAAAACAATACATATAATATAACATATACAATATACAATACATATACATTTTATCTTTATAAGTGAATATTGACTTTACTGTACTGAATAGTTTAGTATAATGTTAATTTAACATATTACAATTTAGCCACAGCAAGGCGTGGCCGGGTCCGCTAGTATATATATAAAAGTCAATTTCTGTCTGTCTGTCTGTTTCGCGATAAACTCAAAAACTACTGAACCAATTGGTACCATATTTTGCATTTCGCTTTTTATAAACCTGAGGAAAATTTTCGGAAAGTATTTTTGGCTATATCTTTTTTTTTTTTTCATTTGAAGAACTTTTTTTTACGCGGACTAATCCGGAATGGAATGAATACCTAAATATGGCCATTTTTTTAAGCATCGGTGGTTCAGTGGTAGAATGCTCGCCTGCCACGCGGGCGGCCCGGGTTCGATTCCCGGCCGATGTATTTTTTTTTTTACAATTTTTAAAACTCTTTTATATTATCTTATATATATAAAATTGAATGTCTGTCTGTCTGTACTCTATAGATTCAAAAACCATACATCCTATCGCCGTGAAATTTTGGGATATTATTAGGTATATCACCGGGAAGGTTTTTGAAAAATAATTTCATGAATATCTTGAATATCCTTAGAGTTATTTGCATATTTGTAGATTTAACTCGCAAGCAGCGCCCCCATTGTGACGATGATAACAAGTTTTCTTATCACTAAGTTTGTTATCTTAAATATTATTTATCAAAAGTAAGATTATCTCAGGATGACACGGCAATTTATTTGCGACAAGAATAATGATACAATTCCAAGGCGAAGATACTATCCCTTTAACTTCCAATTACCGAGGGAACCAATTAATATTGATTTTATTCAACTTATCGAGTATTTCTCAAGGGACCGGGAAAAAATGTTCACTAGATAAAACTATGATTTTCTAATGTAGAAAATTAGGAAAGACAAAGTTCAGGATGACAAGGCACACAGGGACCGGGAAAAAATGTTCACTTTATCGAGAGATTCAAATTTACGAGTTTCAAATTATCAAAATATATCTTTTTTATTTTTTAATAAGTTTTTAGAGAATTGTTTCAACAAATGTTCGCTAGACAAACCTTTACTCAGGTAAAACCCCGGGCGAAGCCGAGTTCGTTTTATAAGTTTAAAGAGAATTGTTTTAACAAATGTTCGTTAGACAAACATTCACTCGGGTAAAACCCGGGCGAAGCCGGGCGGGTCCGCTAGTAATTTATAAAACGGCTTCCGAGTATGAATTGCTTGCATCGTTATATATATTCTTCTCAAACTTTCGGGATTTACTAATTTTTCCCAATTTCAGCTTACTAACGCTAAATTTGGCCTAAATTACCCATTTCTTGATTTATCATCTGATTACTCCTGTAAAATGGTTCGTAAAACATGAAAGTTTGAGAAGAAATAAAAAAATAAAACAAGAAACACATCCTTGTAAGCCGTTTTGTTTATTATTCTATATATTGTACAGGCTTCTACTTCATTAGATAGTTATTATTGCTATAAAAATATTGGGAGAGACTAAATCATCAATGGTGACCATTCCCAGCGTTTTCGCCAGTTTTTTCAAATACTGGGTTCACCACTAATGAGAAAAGGCCTCCCAATACTTTACATTGCAGCTGTTGAGATTTTTTGAAGAAAGAAAGATATATCTAACCTCATATATAGTCAACGAAGAAAATTTATTCTTTAAATGTATTAAGAGCAAAGCACGGATAAACAGGTATCAAATTCTATATGGAAAGAGAAAACTTAATCACATAGTTATACATGTTTTAAATCAAGATATAATCAATTTCAGACCTAACTTGAAGCTCTTAGACTTAACTATGCGACTTAACTGATAACAACATAATTACATATTTACATTGTGCATTTATTTTTACATTTACATTGTGATATACAACATGAAGTTGCGAAAGGATGATATTCATGTACCAAAAAAGGCACCCCGCCCCCCCTTCTTTCCTAGGATGATATGAAATCGAAACTGATGAAATCGAAACCACCCCTGTACTGATGAGGGCCATAGCCCGAAACCATCAAATTGTCTGAATTTACCAAAATTGGTGTTGTGGCTCATTCTTCATCATCATAAGTAAAGTTTTTTTACCTGAGTGATGAACAGTACATCATTCTGATGCATAATTAAAAATCATTTGATAGTTAGAAAGTTACTTATAAAAAATATAGTCAGTTCTTCTATCAAGCGAATCTCAGCTTCTTTAATGTTTGTAGATGCTACTTCAAACTGTATAAGAGTAATTTAGAAATATAGAGTCTACTAATGTAAACGATTTTCAGACCTACATGCAAATATCTACTTTGCATAATGTACGAGCTAAGTGGAAGTGTTCCAGAATCCCAGAACACATTTTCCCTTAAGGAGTGTCGGCGTGTACTATCGAAATGTCGGGATAATAATAAGGGTTTGAAATTTGGTTTGTTGGAACTATTTTTCTTTCTACAGAAAAAATCTGTTATTTTAAAATATAACGAGCAAAACAACCTGATTTTTATAAATTTAAAATTGTGGCAGTTGTGTATGTGTGGCACAGTGCCCTCTACTCATATAATATAAAAATATAATATTTAAAAAACGATTTTTGGTCGCAGTGGTACAGCCTACTCCACGCTGTCGAAAGCCAACAGCCCGAAACGTGTTCTTGAATAGCTTTTCTTGATTTATCAAGAAAATGGGTTGGTCAAATATCAAGGAACAGGTTAAATCAACGTTTAGTTGAATTCTGTTCCACTAGATGGCGCTCTGTCATCTAAAAAGAACATGTGCTCCCGTTCAAGATATGCCTTCTTTGTTTTTTAATATAAAAAGTATATTTATATATTAAGGTTTACACTACGCTATTTTACAGGTTGAATTTATAATAGAGACGTAAATTATCTACATCACAACCTCTCCCGTCAAAATTGACGTCAAAAGCAGACGCTATTTATTGACCGTCGCCGCAAACTAGCGGGTTTTGACGAAAACCCGGCTTTTTCCCGGCAAAATCTCCTTCTATATCACAACCTTTATTTAACACTTTACTTACAATATTTTGATGACTTTCTGTCGTTCTTTTCAAGGAACTATTTGACTACTGTTTACATCTCGTTGTTGGTTTGGATGAGTATCGAGGCTCTCCACACTTTAAAACACCAGATTATTCAGAGTTTGTATATAATTAAACAGTTGTCAAATACTTCCTTGAAATGGACAACATAGGAACGTCGAAATTCTGTGTGTTTTTTTTTTTTTTTGCTTATCCCTAGTACACGTGGTACAGGCCATGATAATCATAATTATTAGAAGTAGGCGACTGATTTTACTGTAAGTGCACCACATGTCTACACATGTGAAAAGTAGTTCCACTTTTGCACATAATTTGGCGAAACCGCTGAGAGGGTTCACTACTGATGAGCCAAGCCCTCTCATTCAATAACTCATATCATTGCAGTAAGGTCTGTAGAGATAAAACAAGGTAATAAGACCAAATCCAAATAAATAAATAGTGGTGGTAAATAACACACTATTTATTCATTTGGAATTAGTCTTATTACCTTGTTTTATAATCTATAATCCAAATTGTGCTTTATCAGTCTGTAGAGATAATATTTGATGATATTTAAAAGAAAAGCATATCCAGTAACTTTATTTGTGTAAAATTTTAACGATAGATGTCAATTAAATTTAATTTACATACAAATGTGCCAGAGCCCCGTTTGGTTACTTGTACTCGCTGGTGGGGTTGGACTTCTCCAAGAATCGGGGGCCATTGGAGCATTTTTTTTTTCTTTTCAAATCAGAAAAAAAGTGCCCAATGCGGGAATCGAACCCGAATCATAACGGTTTAGACCATCCTTCCACCGACCCCCCTATGTTGGAAACAAAGTTGGTAAATAAAGATTGATGTAAATAAAGTTACAATTTTATCTAGTTTATATAAAAGGACGTACCTGTATCTGTAAAGAAAAAAAACTTTTCTCAAAATATTTCGAGAAATTTCTTCCTCTTTATCAATTTATTGCACAGTAAATTTATCTAGATTCTACAATACATTGGAGTGATCACCATAGAGGAACCCTTTACGTGAGTTGTAGATGGTTTTACCATTACTTGTTGGAATTACAATGAGGAATACACTCATTGTGACAAACCTTAAATAAGTGGAACATCTTTAATGTCGCCTGTCGTCTATTTTTTTAAAGGGATAGAAGCTGTTCACACTTGGTTATCTCGTGTATCTTCAATAAAGATCAGCGTGTATCAAATATCTTTCAGAGTAATTGTCTGAATTGCTATATATATATGCTAAAAGGTACAACTTCCATAAGTTTTGTCCATGAGTGTATCTTTCAGAGTTATTGTCTCAATCCCGATATACATGCTAAAAGGTACAACTTCCTTAAGTTTTGTCAATGAGTGTATCTTTCAGAGTTATTGTCTCAATCCCGATATACATGCTAAAAGGTACAACTTCCTCAAGTTTTATACATAAATGTATAATGTTCATTTAAATATTTGTTTAAAGCTTTTCATCTTTTAAAAAGAGGAAATATCTACCTTTATATTTAATAACCTCCATGAAATATTTCAACTCTCTCCCAAACAGGTACAGGAGGGAGAAAATATATTTACCTGTTATTTATCTAAGAATTGAAATGTTTAAAAGATATTTTCATGGAAACTTAGAAAAATATTAATTCAAGTCTTCAATTTCAATTTGGGAATTTTTATTAATATTTGCCGACAACCTAAATTCATTTTAATTTCGATACATATTAGCAAGTCAGGTAAAGTTACTCTATTCCGAGGTAGCTTAGCATCAAATGTAGGTTTTTATTCAACTATACTTAAGTAAATAAAATTTAAAAAATAATCTCCTTATTGTGCGTCTAAAAGTTGCTGATAGCTTGCGCCATCTATCGGAATAAATATCAACTATTGATTGATTTATATTTATTCCAAAATTGACCAAATCAACGAGAATAGTTGATATTTATTCTGATAGATGACGCAAGCCATCAGCAACTTTCAGTTGCACGATAAGGAGATGCCTTTTTTCTTAATTAATGAACATTTTTCCAATAAAATTATCACATTTGTACTATTTTTTTCATATACCTGAATAGTACTTTTAAAACGTAGTTCATGCTAACCACACTGGACAGGAGGGTGAAATAGTACTGTACATTACTGTTTATAAGTGTAGAACGCGTGTCTATTACATGTAGAAAACAGCTGTTTATTTGTACTTTTGAAGTACTGTTTTGATTTTATAAAATTATTTTTTAGTACTTTTTAATGACTAGCTTCGTTATGCACATACAGTTAAACCTGTCTATAGCGCCCCCTCTTGGGATTCACCAAAATAGGGTGCTATAGAGAGGGGGTGCTATAGATAGGTCACTTCTAATGTAAATCGCATCGTACTACGTATTTAAAATCGTGTGCTATAGAGAGGGAGGCGCTATTTAGAGGGACGCTATAGACAGGTTTAACTGTATATTCCATATGTATATTTTTAAATTTATAAATTTAATTGCCATCTATCGTTAAAATTTTATACAAATAAATTTACTGGAAATTCGTTTCTTTTAAATATCAACAAATATTATTTCTACAGACCTTGCTGCAATGATATAAGATTTTGAATGAGGGTTCACTACTGATAAGCCAAGCCCTCTCATTCAATAATTTATATCATTGAAGTAAGGTCTGTAGAGATACTATTTGATGATATTTAAAAGAAACGCAATGCCAGTAAATTTATTTGTTAAAAATATGTATATTTAATTTCTGGATTTTATTGCATATCAGGAAATTACCTTTTATAATTTTAATCAATTTAATTCTCTTTATTTAGTGTTTGTTAGAATTCTGAATCCATTTATTCTTCCCGTGTTTATATATTCTCCTATCCAGATTTCTAGCTAATTTATTAAATCCATTCCGTTGAACAAGCACATTTTATGGAAAGTGACAAGTTGAGAGTAACGTCAAATTAAAAGCAACAGATACTGTAGTAAGTTATAATGGCAGAAGACAAGAGATCCTCAAGAAATCTTCTGCTTATTTTCTTCTGGTGTCTCATCGATTAACTTGTTCCTCCACCAATCAGCTTTTGTCTTGTAGTGTTGCTAGCTGCAGGTAATTGATGGCAATTGTTTGTTTCCTCTCATCTTTTATTGTATCTTTCGTTCTGTGGTTGTGATAGTTTAGTGTAGTTTAGTTATAGTTGTAATTAATCTTTTCCCCATAGTTTATTCATGGATAATCCAACTCCAATTCATCTTTGTTAATTCTCTATTAAGATTCTACATTGATAAAACCCCCTTTGATATATCTACAGTCATAAACAAAACTTAAGGAAGTTGTATTTTTTACCATGTATATCGGGATTCAGACAATAACTCTGAAAGATACACTCATGGACAAAACTTAAGGAAGTTGTACCTTTTTAACATGTATATCGGGATTCAGATAATAACTCTGAAAGATACACTCATGGACAAATATAAAGGAAGTTGTACCTTTCAGCATGTATATCGGGATTCAGACAATAACTCTGAAAGATACTCTAATGTACAATACTTAAGGAAGTTGTACCTTTTAGCATGTATATCGGGATTCAGACAATAACTCTGAAAGATACACTCATGGACAAAACTTAAGGAAGTTGTACCTTTTAGCATGTATATCGGGATTCAGACAATAACTCTGAAAAATATACTCATGGACAAAACTTAAGGAAGTTGTACCTTTTAGCATGTATATCGGGATTCAGACAATAACTCTGAAAGATACACTCATAGACAAAACTTAAGGAAGTAGTACCTTTTAGCATGTATTTCGGGATTCAGACAATAACTCTGAAATATACACTCATGGACCAAACTTAAGGAAGTTGTACCATTTAACATGTATTTCGGGATTCAGACAATAACTCTGAAAGATATTTGATACAAGGTGACCTTTATTGAAGGCACACTATCTAACCAAGTGTGTATACACTCATGGACAAAACCTAAGGAAGTTGTACCTTTCAGCATATATATCGGGATTCAGAAAATATCTCTGAAAGATATATTACAGTGACCTTTATTGAAGAGACACACGAGATAACCAAGTGTGAACAAATATTTGCCTCTGTCTCCTTAAAAAAAATATGCTTGGCTATATCAAAGACTTTCCATCTCCTTAATTCTGTCTATGAGTGAATTCTAGATTATTTTTTAATAAAGTGTTATTCTCTCCTATTAATATAGCGGCAATTGTCTCTCCATTCTGTTCAGTTATTATCTAGTTTTATTTATCTAAAGATATAGGTTTTATATAGCATTTTATTGAATATAATACAACCTTATCATATTTCAATAGTATTTATTTTACAAATCCAATAATTCGCCGAGGCTATTCGCTTATGAGCTAGGATTGGAAACTTGTAATCCGCGTGATGCTTTAACTAAAGCTGGTTAATATTACCAAACTATACTATAGTTATCCTACATAAACCTTTATAGTATTTAATGTGTTTAAAAATGAATTGATATATATGTATATTATTATTATTATACACCACTGATGAGCCAAGCCCTCCCAATATATTTTTTCATTGCAGTAAGGGCAGTAGAAGTGTGTATTATGTATAAAGGAAACTTTCGTGCTTTTAAATCCTTTCATTTTATATGTATAGATGGCGCGTTATCGCTTTGTATTAATTTATGCCTAACTGGCCTTGTATTTATTGTTTGCGGGGGAGCATTGCTCGATGCAAATATTTGAATGTAATTTTACTGTCCTATAAGCTTTTGTCCATAGTTCTCTTGAAAACCATTTCTAAGATTCCATCCTTCAGTGCTGCGTATATAAGCAGAATCGTCCAATACAGTATTAGAGCTCTGAGAAGCGGTCTGGTGGATTAAATTGGCGAAACCGCTGGGAGGGTTCACCACTGATGAGCCAAGCCCTCCCAATATATTTTTTCATTGCAGTAAGGGCAGTAGAAGTGTGTATTATGTATAAAGGAAACTTTCGTGCTTTTAAATCCTTTCATTTTATATGTATATTATATAAATAAAAAATAGATTTTCTGCTTGAATTTAGATCATGTTGAGGATTATGGTAATGCAGGCGTGGTTAAAATCTTGAAAGAATAATAATAAAAATGGTTTTGATCAGAGGTTGCTTTAATTGAGCTAAGGAATGTATAAAAGACATAATTTGGTAAAAGTACTGCCTGGCTTAAGGCGTAAGAATAAAAAAAACAAAAAAACTTATTTACATAATGTACAAAAGGTTTGAGCCGGCCATCGGGAAAGAACAACAACAATGAGTTTTTATAGGGGAAGCATGACCTCTGGCGGTCGATTTAAAAGAGTATTTGCATCTTTGAAATATAATTTTAAATAAAATAATATTTTAATATAAAATGTATATATATATAAGGCATATCATGACCAGGAGCACATGGTCGAGCCGCACCAGCACCTCTTTTCTAGGACCGCAGCCTTCCTTGTAACTTCTAAATTCTGGAATGTTTAATTCTCCCTCTTCATTTTTATAATACCACATATAAATGTTGAATAATATGTATATGATCAGTTGATATACATATATATCAGTTGATTTCTATCCCACTAGGTGGCGCTATGCTATCTGAAAAGCACATGTGCTCCTGGTCAGGATATATCTTTTTTATTTTTAATATCAACACCTGACTTTTTATTTTTTGACACATATATCAATTCATTTTTAAACACATTGAATAATATATTAAAAAAATTATCTTGTATCACAATAGTATAGTTTGGTATAGTATATGTACACATCTAACTTCTGGCGTGTTTTATTCTCCATTTTTATAATACCACAAAAAATGTTGAATATATCATGATATATTAGCAAGCTATCTGTTATATAAGGAATTCAAACTATTTTAGACCCGTATATGATTCCTTTTAAAATTAAACAATTTCTACTGTCCTTACTGCAATTATAAATTAAAGGCCCCCCCTCACTAATTTATTATTGCAGTCGTAAGATCAGTAGAATATTGTTTAATTTTTAAAATAATAATACGGGTCTAAAATAGTTTGAATTCCTTATAAAGATGCGTTCTAATGTATAATGATATATTCAACATTTATATGTGGTATTATATACATGGAGAATGTGAAACATCCAGAAATTATTAGAAGTGTATATATACTATACCAAACTATACTATTGTGATTATTGATAAACCTTTTTATATATTATTCAATGTGTTTAAAAATGAATTGATATATATGTGAAAAAATAAAAAATAAAAAGTCAGATGTTTATATTAAAAATAAAAAAAGGTATATCCTGACCAGGAGCACATGTGCTTTTCAGATAGCAGAGCGCCATCTGGTGGAACAGAAATCAACTGATATATATAAAACGATACTTGAAGTTTCACCGCATGAGTTTCTTTTACGTCCAGGGTAGCCTAGTGGACATGGCATCTGCCCGGTAAGCGGAACATTGTGGGTTCGATTCCCATCCCTGGACACTTTTATTTTTCCGTTCGTCATTACTCTTCATAATTCATCCTTTCATACCTCATCTAAAAGGTTGGAAATGGTCGATATTTCACCTTAAAATAAAAATAAAAATTTTAATTTGTCATTTAAAAGAAACTCATGCGGTGAAACTTCAAGTGTCGTTTTACAATTACATGCCGCAGTGTATTATAACTGATATATATGTATATCAACTGATATCATATATATATTCAACATTTATATGTGTGGTATTATATACATGGAGAATAAAACATCCAGAAGTTAGAAGTTCAAAGGAAGGCTGTGGCCCTAGAAAAGAGGTGCTGGTGCGGTTCGACCAATGAGATTGTCAGATGCGATAATTCCGTCTTGTATTGTACCATAACAAGTTGTGTGTTTTTTCTCATTCTTCTTAAATTAAGTGTTTTTTTAAATCACCTATATAGAGAATTCAAAATATTCAAATTTAAAAGAAAAACTCAAATCTTTATATCGTTAAAATCTAAGGGTGTATAGTTTATTTATTAATAGAGCCATTATATAAATATTATATGCAAATTTTATATTTTCGTAAACACGAATCGTTGTAAATTATATATAAAACCTCAATTATTATTTATTTAAGGGAGAATTTTAAATGTATTACTTTTTTTTTTTGGTTGAAAGATTTTTCTAAAAACTTTTCTATATATATATTAAAGATATAAAAACATTATATAAAATTATTATTTTTATGTTATTTAAAGATAATTTTGGAAAAAGATGCATTTTTACTTTTATTTTTGGAAAGCAATTTCAGATTTTTAATCTATTTATATAAAAAAATGAATATCATTTTTTAAGAGATAAAAACCTAATGTTATTTTATATATAGGTGTATTTACTTAATAATTCTGTTATCTTTAATGTGTTTTAAACTCCCTATAAGCGAAAATGGTTGAACATTTTACACTTTTTATATAATATTATAATATAGTGTGTGTTTAAAATATAATTATCTAAATATTGACTCTATTAAATAATATATGAAAGAATAGTTGAGTATACATTATTGATTATCATATATAAAATCTATCTATTTTTAATTTTAGTGTTATGTTAATTTAATAGTTCTTTTCTTTCTGATTTTAAGACTATTCAGCGAATGCTCAATTAAAAATATATATGTTATATTAAAATATTATTTTATTTAAAATTATATTTCATAGATTCAAATACTCTGTTAAATCGACCGCCAGAGATCACACTTCTCCAAATAAAAACTCATTGTTGTTGTTTCCCGATAGCCGGCTCAAATCTTTTGTACATTATGTAAATAAGTTTTTCATTTTTTTTATTCTTACGCCTTAAACCAGGCAGTACTTTTATCAAATTATGTTTTTATATATTCCTTTAGTTCAATTAAAGCTATGTCTAATCTTCATTATTTTAACTATTTTTATTTTCAAGATTTTAACCACGACTGCATTACCATGGCATAATCCTCAAGATAATTAAAATCAACAGAAATCTATTTTTTTATATAACATATATATTTGACCAGGATAACTTGTTGTTTATTAAAATAAATCCAAACAAGTTCGAAAAAAATTCTTAATAACTCAAGTTATTTCTCATAGAGAGTCAATATGAAATCAATAAATATAATATTATAATATTAAATAAAAACTCAAATAAGTTAAATATTCTCTTTTTTTATTATCAGAACTCTTTTTTTAGTAATTATTTATTAATCTACGCGTATTTTTAAATTATTTTTTTTTTAGAAAATAAGTTCAATGAGTGAGAATATAAGTTTAAAAGGATTTGACCAGAACTACCGTTGTTTATCTCAGGAGACTCGCTGCACGTTCAGAAATCAATTGATTGAGTTGGGTGTCTGGGCCTTTCAAACCGCCTCATTAAAGGCCCTTGTTTCTTTATTTCTTGTTTCTTTCTAACTACATTCCAACTCTTTTAACCTCCCATTCTCACTAAATGTTTCTATATATTTTCTATAGTGTTATATAAGTCCTCTTGTTTTTTTCCTATATTGTTTATTAAAATATCGCAATCCAATTTAGCATTCAAATAAAACACGGCACATCTTGGATAAACTAGGTTTTTATTGTATGATATTTCGATTATCAGAACGCTCGTCTTTTTCAATACCTATAATTGTTATTTAAAATGTATCAAAATTCGAAACTATTATAGACGCGTATGATTATTTTAAAATGAAACGATTTCTACTGTCCTTACTGCAATGGAGAAATTAATGGGAGTAAGAGAGGACAGTAGTATTTGTTTTATTTTTAAATGAATCGTTCGCGTCTATAATAGTTTCTAATTTTGATAACAGATGGCGCGCTAATGCATCATAATTTAAAATGTATGTTTATATTTTTAGCTCGAGTTATCTCTATTTGGTTTAGTTCGAAACCAGCCGTTTGCTACCCTCTCTAAGAATTAATATAAGACTACAGAGAGAGACAAACAAGTTCTAAGTTTTATAAAATACTAGCGGATGTACCCGGCTTCGCCCGGGTTTTACCAGAGTTAAGGTTTGTCTAATGAACATTTGTTAAAACAATTCTCTATAAACTTATAAAAAAATAATATATATATTTTGATAATTTGAAACTCGTAAATTTGAATCTCTCGATAAAGTGAACATTTTTTCCCGGTCCAACAATTTTTAAGATAATAAACTCATAGATTAAAAAAAACTTGTTATCATCATCGCAATGAGGGCGCTGCTTGCGAGTTAAATCTACAAATCTGCAAATAACTCTAAGGATATTCAAGATATTAAAGATATTATTTTTCAAAAACATTCCCGGGGATATACCTAATAATATCCCAAAATTTCACGGCTATTGGATGTATGGTTTTTGAATCTATAGAGTACAGACAGACATTCAATTTTATATATATAGATTTATTATCTTTATATTGATTTCTATCTTTATTTTGATCATAGAGTTGGCCTAGCTAATTTACCAGCTAAACACCTCTTTGTCAGATTGTGAAGATTATATTTGATTCCATGTAGATCTCATGGAACAAAGCTCACTCTAGAATGAGTAGTGCCATTAGCACAAACCATGGTCTCTAGGTGGATGCTTCTCAGTTTTCCAAAGCTGGTGTTGTGGTTTTGTCATCGACCTGAATCTGCTAGTTTGCGGAAACGGTCAATAGATAACGTATATTTTGACGGGAGAGGGTATTTTTATATATCAATATCATTCCGGCAATAATATTACCATTAGCGGTCGTCACTGACTGTTGCATATGTTCAGAAAACATGTGAGTGCAAGTAAAATTCCATTTCTTAAACAATTATTGTGGAAGGCAGCATATAGGGATGTTAATGAAACCTATGGACATATGATTATAGGTCTGTAGAGAGTTGCATACCTATATCTACAAGGAAATACATCTAACAATGCTCTTCAGAACATATTGTTTCATATTTAATCTATCGTTTACAACATGCATTTATAAATGGCATCTATCTAAAAGTTTGGAAATTATTTTTAAACATTTAAATCCTAATGATATACACTCGTGGACAAAACTTAAGGAAGTTGTACCTTTTAGCATGTATATCGGGATTCAGATAATAACTCTGAAAGATACACTCATGGACAAAACTTAAGGAAGTTGTACCTTTCAGCATGTATATCGGGATTCAGACAATAACTCTGAAAGATACACTCATGGACAAAACTTAAGGAATTTGTACCTTTCAGCATGTATATCGGGATTCAGACAATAACTCTGAAAGATACACTCATGGACAAAACTAAAGGAAGTTGTACCTTTCAGCATGTATATCGGGATTCAGACAATAACTCTGAAAGATACACTCGTGGACAAAACTTAAGGAAGTTGTACCTTTCAGCATGTATATCGGGATTCAGACAATAACTCTGAAAGATACACTCATGGACAAAACTAAAGGAAGTTGTACCTTTTAACATGTATATCAGGATTCAGACAATAACTCTGAAAGATACACTCATGGACAAAACTAAAGGAAGTTGTACCTTTTAACATGTATATCGGGATTCAGACAATAACTCTGAAAGATACACTCATGGACAAAACTTAAGGAAGTTGTACCTTTTAACATGTATATCGGGATTCAGACAATAACTCTGAAAGATACACTCATGGACAAAACTTAAGGAAGTTGTACCTTTCAGCATGTATATCGGGGTTCAGACAATAACTCTGAAAGATATTACAGTGACCTTTATTGAAGACATACGAGATAACCAAGTTTGTATACACTCATGAACAAAACCTAAGGAAGTTGTACCTTTTAACATGTATATTTGGATTCAGACAATAACTCTGAAAGATATTACAGTGACCATCATTGAAGACATACGAGATAACCAAGTGTGAACAAAATTGCTTATCTCCTTTCAAAGAAAAAAGACAACCAGCGACATTAAGATATGAAATTTCCTTCAGTATATATTATCACAAAACACCTATCTCTGTATATATCACTGCAATGATAGAAAATTTATTAAATCGAATAGTTCATTCTACCCGCTAATGCCATTATAGGAATATGGTAATATATAAAAAAAAATTCGACATTATCGATTATTGATAAAAATTTATTGAGACATTAATTTTAATCGATCTGTCTCCAGAAGCTGATTTATAAAGAGAGAAATCTCTTTCGATAATTAATTTAAGAGATTAATTAGCATTAAGTGGGGAGGTAATTAAGATAGAACCAGATTTGCATAACTAGCAGGCTTATATGCATATTGTCTGTAGATGTGTAGAGTTTTGACTTCACAATTAAATTACCACCACTTTCAGTGATTTACTGATTATTCTGTGAGACACCACAGCCTGTCACTTCCAGCAAAGTCAATAAAAACCATTTACGGTAGATTCTGCCTGGCATACAGCACAACTACCCAATTATTTCTCGGTAATTAAGAGTATGGAAATATTGCATATCTACTAATATACTATTTATTTGTATTTCTTCTAATATAGGTTTAGTGTATTCGCACACATATTTTATATTAATTTATTTTCAAAATATATATTTTTTCCGTGATATTTTTTTAATAAAAGTGAAAAAAATATTTTTTTCGTATACCTAAATGCATGATTATCATTTATGTGTTTTAACAACGGTATATTGTTTGTTTAGTTTTTTACTATGAATAGATAAAGATTGCCTGGTCGGCATTGATAGTTCTCAGAATTAAAAGAAACTTCGGCCAGTAAATCTTCCCAATCTTTCGATGTTTTGACAAAAATATTTTGCTCTTGTTAGGAACAAATAAAAATTAAAGAATTTATGGCAAGGCATTATAAAATATTTAAAACGTCGAGAGAATTAAAAAACAATTACTGTGTGGTCGAAATATCTCTTAATTCTAAGTATTTTTTAAATATTGTCACGTTTGTGAATTTTATAATTTATCATTTGTTTTTTTTTCAAATAAATTTTGTATATAAATTTAAAAATTCATTTTTGTTATCATCATCACATACAATATAATTTTTTTATATAAAAAAACGATAATAAACAACAACAACAACAATGGGGTATTTACATCTTCATTATTATAAAATAACAAAAATAAAATTAACAATGTAAAAATATATTTTAACATTACAACATTTTAACCAATAAAAGACACTTCTGCCAGTAAATCTTTTTATTGTCTCTACGTTTCGATAAAAATCTTTTGTCCTCGTCAGAACCAAACAAAAATTAAAACATTTGGCAAGGCGTTAAAATTTATTCTCTAGAATAATGTCTGATGCTCTTTGTCAAATGTTTTAATTTTTGTTTGCTCCTGAACGAAAACAAAAGCTTTTTGTCGAAACGTCGAGACAATTAAAAAGATTTACTCTCCGAAGTATCTTTAATTTGAAGAACTATGAATACCGCCGGCCAGGCAGCCTCTATCTTTATGATAACATATCAATATACACCAATACCTCGCTTTGCGTCCTTTCGTTTTGCGTTTTTTTCGAAGTTGCGTCGCTGCTTAAATTTTACTGATTTTCACTGTGCGTCGTTAGATTTTCGAATTTGCGTTGTTTTGGATTCGAGTCTTCAATTTTTTTCCCTAAAATATGGCAACACCTTTGTTTTTAATTGCGCCATGCCATCTAAATTTTATTTTTACTTTGCGTCGTTTCAATTTGCGCCGTGTTTTTTTGGAACGTAACCCCGACGCAAAGCGAGGTATGAGTGTATAACTCAAAAACTTTACGATATTTTTATTATTTTTGAGAATAATTTGTTGGTTAGAAGTTTTTTTGCCAAAAGATATGACTACATATTTTAAACACATATTTTTTAATAGTTACCGACCTTTCATTTACTCGCTCAGGGAATGATTGTGACAGCCAATCACTCAAACGTCGGTAACCAATTAAATGATTGGTTGATATAAATATTGAGTAATTTAGGAAGATGTAAAATATAATAAATTATGATTCACACACTGATTTTGAAAATAAAGTACACCTATCCCCCGATTTACACGGTACTTGTTTTACACGTTTTCGCTTTTACACGGTTTTCCAAATAAGTTTTTTTTTTGTTTTATCGCACTATACTAACGAAATACTATACGAAAAATTTGTAGAGCAATTGCCATATTCTTCTTCAACTGAAAAGAAGCCAAATATTTTGGCAAATCATGGCTGGTTTGTAAGATTTAAAATAAGACATTCTTTTTTTTTTTCGATTTACACATTTTTCTCAGGAACGTATCTACCGTGTAAATCGGGGGATAGGTGTATAGTTTAAATATTATGTCAGAACAGCTAGCTAATTCTGTATTAAATAATAACATTAATTTTTTTTAATTGTATGTATTTGTTAGTTTATTTAAGCATAAGAGGTTTGTTATATATATCGGGATTTAGACAATAACTATGAAAGATACACTCAAGACAAAACTTAAGGAAGTTGTACCTTTTAGCATGTATATTGGGATTCAAACAATAACTATGAAAGATACACTCATGGGACAAAATTTAAGAAAATTGTACCTTTTAGCATGTATATCGGGATTTAGACAATAACTATGAAAGATACACTCAAGGGACTAAACTTAAGGAAATTGTACCTTTTAGCATGTATATCGGGATTCAGACAATAACTATGAAAGATACACTCATGGGACAAAACTTAAGAAAATTGTACCTTTTAGCATGTATATCGGGATTTAGACAATAACTATGAAAGATACACTCAAGGGACAAAACTTAAGGAATCTTTTAGCATGTATATCGGGATTCCGACAATAACTATGAAAGATATTACAGTGACCTTTATTGAAGACACACTAGATAACCAAGTGTGAATAAAATTGTCCCTGTCTACTTCAGAAAAAAAAAACAGACGACCGGCGACATCAAAGACTTTTCACTTCTTTAAGTTTTGGGTGAATATTAATGAGGGCCTTAGCGCAAATTACAGTGCACATTTCCTAGTTATTTAAAGGGAGAGGTACTTCTTTGTGAATACCATCCTACTGTAATATTGCATTGATTTATCAATTGGTAAATAGGCATAGTCACACTCATGAACAAAACATAAGAAAGTGAAAGGCTTTGATATCGCCGGCCGTTATTATTATTATTTTTTTTTTTTGAGAAGACGGAGGCCACTAGGTGTTTCTTATTTTATGAAAAATGAATGCTGGGCAAGGCAACTTCTATCTTCTAGAAAAAAGTAAGGTGTTTTTTAATATTAAAACTAATCAAAATCTGAATTATGTATATAACAATATGTTTCATCTATAATAAATGAATTTTAAATATATGTGTATAAATTGCATTAATAAATAACAGTCCAAACAATATTTTAAACTAAAAATCTCTATGTTTACTACTTGTTATACTAAATCGAAACTAAAATAATCCCTAACCCAGACTTTTCCATCTAAAACAATCATTATTGAAAATAACCCAGGGTGACCAAAGATTTATAATAATTTTCACAGAATATTTTGTTTATAGCCATCCGACAGAGATAAATATTTACCTGCGACGACACTGTAGTAAAAAATGATGTAAATAATATGAAGACGCCATATATTTTACAGCAATTTCTCCCAAATAACTACTGTCTTACTTATATTTTTCATATAAAAAAACTTGTTTTAAGACATTTTTATAAATCTCTCTCTGTATCCATTCGTTACAGTTTATTCGTCTTCCAGCTCTGTGATTTGTTGAAAAAATATTTTTTTCTTCTGATTGATGATTCGCTTTGGGATTTAGATTTGGTATTTGGTCAAATAGCAACGCCATCTATCGGTTACAATATTAATTCATTATAAAGGACATGGCACCTGCCCGGTAAGCAGAAGGTTGTGGGTTCGATTCCCGCCCTTGGACACTTTTATTTTTCCTGTTCGCCATTACTCTTCATATTTTCACCCTCTCATACTTCATTCAAAAAAGTTAGAAATAGTAAATATTTCTCTTTAAAATAAATATTGATTTTTCATAGAAAAGAAACTTATGCGGTATAATTTTAAGTATTGTTTACAATATTAATTACTGTAAACAATAGAAAGTCGAGGGTTTCTCGTTTTTACCACCGCTTGTATTTAATTGTAAAAAGAGAGGCTGCCTGGCCGGCATTCATAGGTCTTCAAATTAAAGATACTTCGGCCAGTTAATCTTTTTATTATCTCAACGTTTCGACAAAAATCTTGTGTTCTCATCAGGAGCGAACAAAAATTAAAACATTTAGTGAGGCGTTAAAAATTATTCTGTACAAAATATTTTTGTCGAAACGTCGAAGTAATAAAAAGATTTACTGGCCAAAGTATCTTTAATTTGAATAACTTGTATTTAAGATCAATATGTTCCTTTTTCATGTCACAAATAGAAATTTTACGGCAGAATTTCTATCTATATTTTGTGTGGTCTTAGATTTAGTCTAGCCACTTTACCAGCAAAACATTCTTTATGAAAATTGTGAAGATATCATTTAATATCATGTCGATCTCATGAAATAAAGTCCGCCCTAGACTGACAGGGGACATTAGCTCGAAACCACGGTCTCTAAGTGGACGCTTCTCAGTTTGCCAAAGCTGGTGTTGTGGCTTTGTTACCGACCCGAGGCCGCTAGTTTGTGACGACGATCAACAGATGGTGTCTAGCTTTGACGTCTATTTTGACGGGTGAGAGGTGACCTTTATTTTATAGAAATATAATTTTGTTGTGAAAACCAAAATTTAAAATAAAACCTATGTAATTTAAGACCAAATATTAATTAAACTAGACGAATGGCCCGGGCAACGCCCGGGGTTTACCCGAGTGCGGATATATTTTAAAAACGTTGTTTTGGGTGGTCGCTTTTGACAGGGTGGTCTGTATAGACAGGTGGATGTATCACACAGCTGATAACAGGGTTGTCTAGAGTGGTCGCTATAGACAGGGTGGTCCGTATAGACAGGTGGATGTATCACACTGCTGATAACAGGGTTGCCTAGAGTGGCCGCTATAGACAGGGTAGTCTGTATAGACAGGTGGATGTATCACACAGCTGTAGAGTGGTCGCTATAGACAGGGTGGTCTGTATAGACAGGTGTATGTATCACACTGCTGATAACAGGGTTGCCTAGAGTGACCGCTATAGACAGGGTGGTCTGTATAGACAGGTGGATGTATCACACAGCTGATAACAGGGTTGTCTAGGGTGGTCGCTATAGGCAGGGTGGTCTGTATAGACAGGTGAATGTAACACACTGATGATAACAGGGTTGCCTAAAGTGACCGCTATAGACAGGGTGGTCTGTATAGACAGGTGGATGTATCAAACAGCTGATAACAGGGTTGTCTAGAGTGGCCGCTATAGACAGGTGTATGTATCACACAGCTGATAACAGGGTTTTCTAGAATGGCTGCTATATACAGGTGGTCTGTATAGTCAGGTGGATGTATCACACAGCTGATAACAGGGTTGTCTAGAGTGGTCGCTATAGACAGGGTGGTCTGTATAGACAGGTGGATGTATCACACAGCTGATAACAGGGTTGTCTAGAGTGGTCGCTATAGACAGGGTGGTCTGTATAGACAGGTGGATGTATCACACAGCTGATAACCGGGTTGTCTAGAGTGGTCGCTATAGACAGGGTGGTCTGTATAGACAGGTGGATGTATCACACAGCTGATAACAGGGTTGTCTAGAGTGGCCGCTATAGACAGGTGTATGTATCACACAGCTGATAACAGGGTCGTCTAGAGTGGTCGCTATAGACAGGGTGGTCCGTATAGACAGGTGGATGTATCGCACTGCTGATAACAGGGTTGCCTAGAGTGGCCGCTATAGACAGGGTGGTCTGTATAGACAGGTGGATGTATCACACAGCTGTAGAGTGGTCGCTATAGACAAGGTGGTCTGTATAGACAGGTGTATGTATCACACTGCTGATAACAGGGTTGCCTAGTGTGACCGCTATAGACAGGGTGGTCTGTATAGACAGGTGGATGTATCACACAGCTGATAACAGGGTTGTCTAGGGTGGTCGCTATAGGCAGAGTGGTCTGTATAGACAGGTGAATGTAACACACTGATGATAACAGGGTTGCCTAAAGTGACCGCTATAGACAGGGTGGTCTGTATAGACAGGTGGATGTATCACAAGCTGATAACAGGGTTGTCTAGAGTGGCCGCTATAGACAGGTGTATGTATCACACAGCTGATAACAGGGTTTTCTAGAATGGCCGCTATATACAGGTGGTCTGTATAGTCAGGTGGATGTATCACACAGCTGATAACAGGGTTGTCTAGAGTGGTCGCTATAAACAGGGTGGTCTGTATAGACAGGTGGATGTATCACACAGCTGATAACAGGGTTGTCTAGAGTGGTCGCTATAGACAGGGTGGTCTGTATAGACAGGTGGATGTATCACACAGCTGATAACAGGGTTGCCTAGAGTGGTCGCTATAGACAGGTGTATGTATCACACAGCTGATAACAGGGTTTTCTAGAATGGCCGCTATATACAGGTGGTCTGTATAGTCAGGTGGATGTATCACACAGCTGATAACAGGGTTGTCTAGAGTGGTCGCTATAGACAGGGTGGTCTGTATAGACAGGTGGATGTATCACACAGCTGATAACAGGGTTGTCTAGAGTGGTCGCTATAGACAGGGTGGTCTGTATAGACAGGTGGATGTAACACACTGCTGATAACAGGGTTGTCTAGAGGGGGGCGGGCAGGGAGGTCACGTGTTTGCTGGCAGCCAATGGGCGCGCATTCTATCCGTGAGCTTCAGACAAACAGACAAACAGACAGAATAAGGCAAATATATAAGTAGATACCAAAATATTTTATACCAATTACCAATACACAGTTTTATATTGTGAATTGTTTAGTTTAAAGACCAAAATACAAGAATGATAAAAGAAACCAATATAAAAACTCAGTTTTTTTATCTAAAGTATTTATAAGGCGAGAATGCATAGATTTCTTTCTAAATAAATTTATTTACTCCTTCCTTACTGTAATGATGAATAATAAAGTGCCAGAGCCCTGTTTGGTTACTTGGTGTTGTCTCGTCCAAAAAATTGTTGCTCCATGAAAAGGGGGGTGCCCTGTTAGTCAGCCACAGTTCCCTGTTCACGGTTACCGTAGCGGCTCACGACACCGTACTACAGGGCAGTCCCTTACTTGTGCTGCTTCTACCGCCCACCACGTAGAGGAAGACTTCTGGGCAGGGTTTGGTTACTTGTTCTCACTAAATGTGTTGGAATTGTACTGAAATCAGGAAACATTGATTTAGAATAAATAGAAGACATCAATGCCAAATTTTAAAATTTTACACAAATAAATTTACTGGCAATGCGCTTCTTTTAAATATCATCAAATATTATCTCTACAGACCTTACTGTAATGATATAAGTTATTAAATGAAGGGCTTGGCTCATCAGTAGTGAACCTTCTCAGCGGTTTCGCCAAATTAATATCCAGACAGCTCTACTATTGTATTGGATTAGTTTGGGATATACCCTGTATTTACTATGGAATGCAGCTTAGGGGTGTTTAGTGAACCTATGTACATAAGCTTATAGGTCTGTAAAGGTACATACATATAATTTCAAGGTATTGCATCGAGCAAAGCTCTTGCTCAAAATATGTTTCCATAAAAATATATATTAAAAATGGCATATCCTGACCAGGAGCACATGTGCTTTACAGAAGGCAGAGCTCCATCTGGTGGAACAGAAATCAACTAAACATTGATTTAGCCTGTTCCCTGATATTTGGCCAACCCAATTTCTTGATAAATCAAGAAAGGCCATCCACGAACGCGTTTCGCGCTTTTGGCGCTCGTCGGCGTGGAGTAGGCTGAATCACTGCGACAAAAAATATTTTTTGGTCCCAGTAGCTTCCCGAAAAACCAAGAAATGGGTATTTATATAAAAATATATATTAGTAAATTAAATTTTATTTCCATCTATTTTAATCTAAATTTAATTTGCCAAATTTTATCTCCATATATGGTTAGTGTATTCCTACAGTTTCGCCATCCCAGTGTTATTTACTAACTAAAGAAGTTATTATAATAAGTTGAGAGAAAAAGATAAAAAACAATTAAACAATAAAACAACAATCGTCACAATCTCTAGACTTCAAAAGAATAAGACACAATCACAAAGAAGGCCTCTTTCTTAAATAAAAAAGGCTACAGATTAAAAAAGTAAACGTTCATGAAACAATAGGTACCTCACCTAACCTTTATTGGAATATTGATTGAATTTTAAAATAAATAAAAAAACGTCTCTTTTATCTTATCTTTAGTGTTTTATCTCATTTTCAAAAGGGGCGTTCAAGTCCTTAGGAGATAATAGAGAAAATGGGGGGGGGGGGGGGGGATATAGAATTAAAAAATTAAATGAAAAACTTAATTTATTTAAATATTTTTAGATCTCTTTCAGGGGAGAATTAAAGAGGTCTATTATCGTCGGCTTAACTAGATACGTTCGTTCTGGATGTTTCTCTGAAGTTTTCTTATCTCATATTGATGTATACACTCATGGACAACACTTAAGGAAGTTGTACCTTTTAGCATGTATATCGGGATTCAGACAATAACTCTGAAAGATACACTCATGGACAAAACTTAAGGAAGTTAAACTTTTTAGCATATATATCGGGACTCTGAAATATACACTAATTGGACAAAAATTGAGGAAGTTGTGCCTTTTAGCATGTATATCGGGATTCAGACAATAACTCTGAAAGATACACTCATACACAAAACTTAAGGAAATTGTACCTTTTAGCATGTATATCGGGATTCAGACAATAACTCTGAAAGATACACTCATAGACAAAACTTAAGGAAGTTGTGCCTTTTAGCATGTATATCGGGATTCAGACAATAACTCTGAAAGATACACTCATACACAAAACTTAAGGAAATTGTACCTTTTAGCATGTATATCGGGATTCAGACAATAACTCTGAAAGATACACTCATAGACAAAACTTAAGGAAGTTGTACCTTTTAGCATGTATATCGGGATTCAGACAATAACTCTGAAAGATACACTCATAGACAAAACTTAAGGAAGTTGTGCCTTTTAGCATGTATATCGGTATTCAGACAATAACTCTGAAAGATACACTCATGGACAAAACTTAAGGTAGTTGTGCCTTTTACCATGTATATCGGGATTCAGATAATAACTCTGAAAGATACACTTATGGACAAAACTTAAGGAAGTTGAATATTTCAGCATGTATATCGGGATTCAGACAATAACTCTGAAAGATACACTCATGGACAAAACTTGAGGTAGTTGTATCTTTTAGCATGTATATCGGGATTCAGACAATAACTCTGAAAGATTCACTCATTGACAAAACTTAAGGTAGTTGTACCTTTTAGCATGTATATCGGGATTCAGACAATAACTCTGAAAGATACACTCATGGACACAACTCAAGGAAGTTGTACCTTTTAGCATGTATATCGGGATTCAGACAATAACTCTGAAAGATACAACATGGACAAAACTTAAGGAATATGTACCTTTTACCGTGTATATCGGGATTCAGACAATAACTCTGAAAGATAGACTCATGGACACAACTCAAGGAAGTTGTACCTTTTAGCATGTATATCGGGATTCAGACAATAACTCTGAAAGATACAACATGGACAAAACTTAAGGAATATGTACCTTTTACCGTGTATATCGGGATTCAGACAATAACTCTGAAAGATACAACATGGACAAAACTTAAGGAATATGTACCTTTTACCGTGTATATCGGGATTCAGACAATAACTCTGAAAGATAGACTCATGGACACAACTCAAGGAAGTTGTACCTTTTAGCATGTATATCGGGATTCAGACAATAACTCTGAAAGATACAACATGGACAAAACTTAAGGAAGTTGTACCTTTTAGCATGTATATCGGGATTCAGACAATAACTCTGAAAGATACAACATGGACACAACTCAAGGAAGTTGTACCTTTTAGCATGTATATCGGGATTCAGACAATAACTCTGAAAGATACAACATGGACACAACTCAAGGAAGTTGTACCTTTTAGCATGTATATCGGGATTCAGACAATAACTCTGAAAGATACAACATGGACAAAACTTAAGGAATATGTACCTTTTACCGTGTATATCGGGATTCAGACAATAACTCTGAAAGATATTACAGTGACTTTTATTGAAGACATACGAGATAACCAAGTGTGAACAAAGTTACCTCTGTCTCCTTAAAAAAAAATAGAAGACCGTCGACATCAGATACTTTCTATTTCCTTGAGTTTTGTTATGAGTGTATATTATCAAATTTATCTCTGCAGATATCACTGCAATGATAGGAATTATTAGATGAGAAGGCTTGGCTCATCAGTAGTGAACCCTCTCAGCGGTTTCGCCAAATTAATCTCCAGACCGCGCTACTATTGTATTAGATTGGTTGTCTTGTATACCCTGTATTTAGGAAATGAAAGCATTAAATCACGAATGTTCATTTTACACAATAAAACAAACTTCTATTGTCTTTCCTGCTATAAAAAAAATATTGTGAGGGCTTGACTCATCAGTGGTGAACTCTCCCAGCGGTTTCGCCTTTTTAATCTACCAGACCGCTCCCCTCCCCCCCCCCCCCCCCCCCCTAGAGCTCAAATACTGTATTGGACGATTCTGCTTATATATGCTGCAGTGAAGGGTGGAATATCAGAAATTATATTCAAGCAAACTATGAACATAAGCTTATAAGGACAGTATAATTACATATGACGCGGTATTGATTTATTTTATTTTATACCTTGTATTTGCTGAAGTTTCATTCTGCTGATTATGTTTCATTGTTTTGGAAAATTAATCATTGTTGTGCATAAAGTTTCATTCTGCTGATTATGTTTCATTGTTTTGGAAAATTAGTCATTGTTGTGCATGAAGTTTCATTGTTGCGTTTAAAGTTTTCGTTGTTGACGATAAAATTTCAATGTTGTGTTTAAAGTAGTCATTTTTGTTGATAGCTTAGGGGTGTTTTGTAAAAAGCTATGTACATATGCTTATAGGTCTGACAGAAATAAACACACACATGCATATCAATACAATATTATGTCCTCCTTAGTAATTGCAAAGTATAAATCTAATTATAATAATACCCATTTCTTGGTTTTTAAGGAAGTCACTGGGACCAAAAATCTTTTTGGTCGCAGTGGTACAACCTACTCCACGCTGACGAGCGCCAACAGCCTGAAACGCGTTCGTGAATGGCTTTTCTTGATTTATCAAGAAAATGGGTTGGCCAAATATCAGGGAACAGGTTAAATCAATGAATAGTTGATTTATGTTCCACCAGATGGCGCTCTGCCTTCTGAAAAGCACATCTGATCCTGGTCAGGATATGCCTTTTTTATTTTTAAAATGTAATTTAATTAGGAGTAATAGAGCGGTTTGTAGAATATTTCGGGGAAAGTCTTGAGAGATTTCACCACTGATAATCCAAGCCCCGCTCATATCATATTTTATATCATTGAAGTAAGGTCTTTAGAGATAGAATTATATACACTCGTGGACACAAAACTTAAGGAAGCGGAAAATCTTTTATGTCCCCAGTCGTATTTTCTTTTTCAAGGAAGAGAGAGACAATTTTGTTCACACTTGGTTATCTCGTGTATCTTCAATAAAGGTCACTGTAATATCTTTCAGAGTTATTGTCTGAATCCCGATATACATGCTAAAAGGTACAACTTCCTTAAGTTTTGTCAATGAGTATATATTTCAGAGTTATTGTCTGAATTCCGATATACATGCTAAAAGGTACAACTTCCTTAAGTTTTATCCATGAGTGTATCTTTCAGAGTTATTGTCTGAATCCCGATATACATGCTAAAAGGTATAACTTCCTTAAGTTTTGTCCATGAGTCTATCTTTCAGAGTTATTGTCTGAATCCCGATATACATGCTAAAAGGTACAACTTCCTTAAGTTTTGTCCATGAGTGTATCTTTCAGAGTTATTGTCTGAATCCCGATATACATGCTAAAAGGTACAACTTCCTTAAGTTTTGTCCATGAGTGTATCTTTCAGAGTTATTGTCTGAATCCCGATATACATGCTAAAAGGTACAACTTCCTTAAGTTTTGTCCATGAGTGTATCTTTCAGAGTTATTGTCTGAATCCCGATATACATGCTAAAAGGTACAACTTCCTTAAGTTTTGTCCATGAGTGTATCTTTCAGAGTTATTGTCTGAATCTCGATATACATGCTAAAAGGTACAACTTCCTTAAGTTTTGTCCATGAGTGTATTCCAGTAAAACAACCTCCATGAGAGGACACCTCTCTACAAAGGACACTTTTCATTTTCAAAATTACCATTTTTACAATTTAGCAACTCTCCGGTAAGAGGACACGTCTCCCTAAAGGACCCTTTGGCTCTACAGTTAGGTGTCCTTTACAGGGAGATTCTATTGTATTAAAATATATTTCTCTCTACATACAGCCCTTATTCGAAAATTAATTAAAAATTTAAAGAGGATGGGCATGGCTCATCAATGGGGAACACTCCCAGCAGTTTCGCCATTTTAATCTCCCAACTGCTTCACTATTAAATTTGACCGAATTTCGTATATACTCTGCATTGGCTATTGAATTATAATAAATTGGTATTTTGAAATAAATTATATTTTACAAGTATATCTGTATATATATGTCATAATATATACTCTTCCAGGAATAATAAAGCAAACCTAGAGCCAGCCCAGAGAGAGACGGGATGTAAAGTCAGGTCACTTGAGAAAGCAGCGACATTCCAAGGGGCGGCAAATGGGGCCCGTCCGTTAACACCTTGGGACTTTTAAGACAGTTGGGGATTGTGTGCGACACGAACGGCCGCCTGGCTCTCTCCCTCTCTCTCTCTGGTTACCTGGGTTCCTCTTCCAACTTGGGGTGTGATTATTTCTCTTCCCACCTTATATATTATACCACATAAATATACTAAATACATTTTACAGAAGTTAACATATATAAATAAAGAAATTATTTACGGTATCTGCGCCTGTGTGTAGTAAAAGATAGAAGATATCTCTATGAGAAAAACAAACAGAAATATTCATCATTTTTCCCTCAATATAAATTAATAAAGGTGCCAACCTTTTTTTTCGCTTCTCGCTTTTACAAAACATCATTATAGAAGGAGGTCGTTCCCAGAGGGATAAATTCTGGGTAATTAATGATAAACACACATCAGCGTGAGAAATTATCCAAGAAACAAATTTCAAACCTAAAAAACATTCTACCTCACTGAGGGATCAAAGGGAATGTTTCTTAATGAAGAAATATTCCCGGGGGATTCAGTTTGAATATCATTTGTTTACTTTTCTATTATCTGAAATATTGAGAAAGAAGTATGCTGTGAGACGCTTCATTAAATACCAATGTATCAAAAGGTTAATAACATTCTATTTAAAGATAGGGGTTATATATATACATATAAATATGTGAAAAATAGTACAAATGTGATATTGTACTTGGATAAGGTGCATAGATTAAGAAAAAGGCATCTCCTTATCGTGCAACTGAAATTTGCTAATGGCTTGCGCCATCTATCGGAATAAATATCAACTATTCTCGTTGATTTTTAATTATTCCATTAATTATAACGAGAATAGTTGATATTTATTCCGATAGATGGCGCAAGCTATCAGCAACTTTCAGTTGAACGATAAGGAGATGCCTTTTTCTTAATATAAATATGTGTGTGTCATATAACTTCTAAGGCAGTCCATGTTGGTATAGCAAGGTAGACTACATAGATTATTACGACGACCAAAATGGATTGAAAATTATTTGCCGTAAGAGGAGAAAGAGAGAGTCGGATTTTTCCTAGGAACAGAGGTCAAGTCTTAGCTGGTTGTTTCTAATGACGATATTTGCAGTTGAGAAAGAAGTCTGGTCATTTTAGGAACAGAGGTCTTGACTTGGCTGTTTTTCCCTTATGATGATACTAGCCGAATGACCCGGGCAACGCCCGTGTTTTACCCGATTGAATGTTTTGATTCAAATACTATTTGTTACAATTATAATTTGGCGCCTTAAATAAATGCATATGTTAGTTAATAATTATAGCCCATGTGCTTTATCTGTCTATGTACTGTTGGCTTCCGTAGGCGTCTCTTACTGGGAAAAAGAAAGAGAGGATTCCATTTAGTTATTAACTAATATATGCATTTATTTAAGGAGCGACCCGCTCCAACACATTAGTTACAAAAACGAAAAAGCGAGTGGGAGGGGGGGGGGGGGGGCAAAGGTGGCGTGATCGTAGCCGACCAATAGGAGGGCGCCATTCCAATAAAAAAGCAAACCGTGACAGAGGCGACGAAGAATGACGCTCGTAACTGTATATATATTGGTTGTCGAAGGAGAGGTCTGGTCATTTTAGGAGCAGGGGTCAAGTCTTCGCTGGTTGTTTCTCATGACAATATTTGCAGTTGAGGAAGAAGTCTGGTCATTTTAGGAGCAGAGGTCATGACTTAGCTGTTTGTCTCTTATGATGATATTCGTTGTCGAAAGAGAGGTCTGGTCATTTTAGGAGCAGGGTTCAAGTCTTTGCTGGTTCTCTCTTATGATGATATTTGGTAGTTGAGAGAAAGCTCTCGAAATTCTAGGAGCAGGGGTCGAGTCTTGGCTGATTGTTCCCTTATCACGAATGTTTGTTAGTTTCTGGAGAGGTCTGTTCATTAGAGGAGCATGGATCATATCTTGACTGGTGGTCCATTATGACGATATTTGTAGTTCAGGGAATGACTGCGTCATCTGGAACTGCCTTTATATGTAAATATTCTGCCCATTTTATACTCTCTGGGTTCGTGCCTCTACTCTATGCGTGACACTACCGCTGAGATTGCAGAAAGTATCTTCTGCCTTTAGTTTCTAGGCCTAAGTCCTCTTCACCATTTTCCTTCTTCGTTTCACTTTAACGCCGCTTTATGAAACACTTAAAAGTGATACAGAGGTAGAGTAGGTCGTTTTACACACAATATATGACATACACACATAAACAAAACTTAAGGAAGTTGTTTCTTTTAACATGTATTTCGGGACAATAACTCTGAAAGATATTACAGTGACCTTTTTGAATGCACACGAGATAACCAAGTGTGAAAATAAATTGCCTCTTATAAAAAAATCAGACGACCGGCGACATCAAATATAGGAGGAAAGAATCATGCTGACAAACAACATTTGCATAGTCAGTGGTCAAACATATATAAATCAACATATATATATTCTAAAAATATTAATATAGATAACACCTCAGAAATAAATTTGTTTTATAAATAATGTAACCACTGAGCTAAAAAAACATTAAATTGTGAATGGCTAAGGAAATTAACACTTATTTCCTGATTAGAATCACGTGATGGTAGAGAATCTATCAGTAAGCGAATAAAATGTAGACCATACATACATACATAAATACATACATACATACATACATTAAGGAAGTTCCAAAAATGCAATATAACAGCGGTATGGTAGATTAAACTGGCGAAACCGCTGGGAGGGTTCACCACTGATGAGCCAGGCCCTCCCTTTAATTTTTCCATTGCAGTAAGGGCAGTAGAAATTGTTTTATTTTAAAAAGAATATTACGCGTCTAAAATAGTTTTGTAATTTGATAACAGATGGCGCGCAGTGCATCGTAATATAAACATTAAGGCATTATAAACAAGATGCATTAGTACGCCATCTGTTGCCGGAAATTTAAACTAATCGTAAGCGCGCAATATTATTTAAAAAATATATATTTAAATATAATATAACAAATAGCACGCTAATTCGTCCGTTTTATATTAAGTTTAAATAAACAATATTTGTTGTTTGCGGAAAAGCGCAAAACTCGAATCATGTTAATAAATTTATAATCAGTTGTATTTTTACTGTCCTCGAAGCTTATATCCATAGTGTGTCTAAAATACCTTTTCCAAGAGTTAATATTCCGTATCAGTATAAAAAAAAAACAGAAAATACAATAATAGAGCGGTATGATAGATTAAACTGGCGAAACCGCTAGGAGGGCTCACCACTGATGAGCCAGGCCCTCTCATTATTTCTATCAATGAAGCAAGGACAGTAGAAAAATTTAATTGAAAAAGAAGAATACACGCAAAAATATTTATTGTTTGCGGAAGAGCATTGCTAGATGCAAATATTTGAATGTAATTCTACTGTCTTATAAGCTTAGGTCCATAGTTTTCTTGAAAACCATTTCTTAGATTCCATCCTTCAGTGCTGCGTATATAGGCAGAATCTTCCAATACAGTGTTAGAGCTCTGAGAAGCGGTCTGATGGATTAAATTGGCGAAACCGCTGGGAGGGTTCACCACTGATGAGCCAAAAGCCCCCCAATATATTTTTCCATCGCAGTAAGGGCAGTAGAAGTTTGTATTATGTATAAAAGAAACATTCGTGCTTTTAAATCCTTTCATTTTATAAAAATAGTTTAAATATATTCATTCAGATATTATATTATAGAGGCTCGGAGGTATATGTAAAAACCTTTTGTGTTATATACAAAATACAATAAATATTTACAAGTTTTATAGATAATTGAATAGCTCTTTCAATCGGAAATGTTTTTTCCTTAAAAAGATATATTACATTTAAATATGGAATATAAACCTTTGAGAAATCAATATACATATGAAAAGATGGAAAATGTAAGTTATGGAATGATACAATATCGTAAATTGAATTATATATATTCACTCTGATGTTATTTCCTTGGAATTTGATTGGTTACGTCTTTGTGCAACTTGAATAAATGTTTTATTTTTACTTCCAAACGAATATTTCCTTAAGTTACTTGATGTAATATTGAAGGAAATATTAGATTTGAGAAATAAGAGGTATTTTGATATATGTAACGGTTTCCGTATAGGAGAATTATCTATTTCTGGAAAAATATTGAAGAAGTTGTTTATTTTAGCATGTATATCGGGATTCAGACAATAACTCTGAAAGATACACTCATGGACAAAACTTAAGGAAGTTGTACCTTTTAGCATGTATATCGAGATTCAGACAATAACTCTGAAAGATACACTCATGGACAACACTTAAGGAAGTTGTACCTTTTAGCATGTATATCGGGATTCAGACAATAACTCTGAAAGATACACTCATGGACAAAACTTAAGGAAGTTGTACCTTTCAGCATGTATAACGGGATTCAGACAATAACTCTTGAAAGATATTACAGTGACTTTTATTGAAAACACGAGATAACTAAGTGTGAAAACAACTGCCTCTGCCTCCTTAAAAAAAACGACCGGCGACCTCAAAGACCTTTCATTTCCTTAAGTTTTGTTAATGAGTGTATATTTATTCCGATAGTTGGCGCTTTTCTATCATTATTATTCATTCGAGTGGCAAGGGTGAACACGATTTTGTTTAATTCTAAAAATTTATATTGATGTGGGGGAGGGAGGAGTTGGATATAAAATATACAAGATAGCAGAATTAAACTGGCAAAACCGCTTGGAAGGTTTATCAGTGATGAGCTAGGCTCTACTAAAATTTATATAATGGGAATAAGTACAGTATAAAAATTGTTTTACTTTAAGAATAAACGACCGCACATTAAAAATAGTTCATCTCTCCAATTTATTTTACAGATAAATTATTGGAAGTTTTATATATAATATATTGTATTGGAAGCTTTCACGTATTTCTCTTTCTCAACATTATATTGAAGCCTTCATTGAAATTACAGGTTGAGAAATGGCGACATTCAAAAGCTTTCAATACAATATTTATATAAAAACCTTGCGGTAGATTTCTGTAAATATTCCACAATTGCCAATTTTTTTAAAACTTTTTTTTATTAAATTTAGTACACGTGGTATAGGCCATGATAATCATGGTGGGTAATACAGTAGAACTTGGATAATTCGAACTTCTTTAATTCGAAAACCTCTTTAATTCGAATATTTATCTTGGTCCCTAGAATTTCCTATATAAATAATTTAACATCTTTAATTCGAATTTTTGGATAATTCGAATTTTTTTATGGTCCCTTGGGGTTCGAATTATCCAAGTTCGACTGTAGTTCGCGACTGCTTTTACTACAAATACACCACATGTCTTTCTACATGTATAAAAGAAGTTCGATTTTTGCATTTAAAAACGTGGCAGAGAGCCCTGTTTGGTTATAAACTTTACTATTTGTTGGGAGTTTGATTTTTGTAATAATTGGGGACCATTGAAGAAATTCTTATTCAGAAATAAAAAGTGGCCACTGCGGGTTTCGAACCGGTAGTTTTCTATAAATATCCCACAATTGTCAATTTTTAAAAACTTTTTTTTATTATCTTTAAGTACACGTGGTATAAGACCATGATAAATCATGGTGGGTAATAATTCGCGACTGCTTTTACTACAAATACACCACATGACTTTGCGTATAGAAAAGGAGTTTGACTTTTGCACTTAAAAACGTGGCAGAGAGCCCTGTTTGGTTATTTGCACTCATTATTGGGAGTTTGTCTTTTGTATTAATTGGGGACCATTGGAGAAATTCTTATTCAGAAATAAAAAGTGGCCACAGCGGGATTCGAACCCAGGTCGTTTAGTCGGAAATCAATCGTTTACACCACTACACCACCGGCCCTGTAAGACAATAGCAATCATTTCGCTATTAAAGCTATACAACTGGCTGTGGTAATGGAGACTCATTATAAGAACAATGTTGATTATTATCTTAAACTTTAACATTAAAATGACACACACTTATATACATACTTTTTTATTTATTTATTTATAATTAATTAGTTTTTCCATTCTTTGAACAAATAGAAGCTAAATGTAATGTTTTGAAAAACTTCTTTTTTTTTCAAAGCTATTGTTTCAAGAGATAAAACTATTTAACTAAACTAATTTAAACATAAATTTTATCTAATTAATTAGTTCTCCTGATTTTATTTATTTAGCCATTTGTAAATGTAATTACACTTTTCTAATTATAAATATATATAGATATTTCTCTCTATTAATTTTTATACCAAATAATGCTAATTATAATCTACTAGCCGAATGACCCGGGCAACGCCCGTGTTTTACCCGATTGAATGTTTTGATTCAAATACTATTTGTTACAATTATAAATTGGCGCCTTAAATAAATGCATATGTTAGTTAATAACTATAGCCTATGTGCTTTATCTGTCTATATACTGTTGGCTTCCGTAGGCGTCTCTTACTGGGAAAAAGAAAGAGAAGATTCCATTTGGTTATTATCTAATATATGCATTTATTTAGGGAGCGACCCGCTCCAACACAATAGTTACATAAATAGCGAGTGGGAGGGGGGGGGGCAAAGGTGGCGTGACCGTAGCCAACCAATAGGAGGGCGCCATTCCAAAAAAAAAAGCAAACGGTGACAGAGAGAGATTAGGAGATGAAGAATGACGCTCGTAACTGTATATAGAATTCCGTAAAGACAATAATTTGAGAGAGTCAATACCTACTTACTTTTAATTACATAGACACACATGAAAAAACGAAAGAAAAAATGAAAGATAAAAAGATCAGGTGTTGAAATCAATATTAAAAATGGCATATCCTGACCAGGAGCACATGTGCTATACAGAAGACAGAGCGCCATCTGGTGGAACAGAAATCAACTAAACATTGATTTAGCCTGTTCCCTGATATTTGGCCAACCCAATTTCTTGATAAATCAAGAAAAGCCATCCACGAACGCGTTTCGCGCTTTTGGCGCTCGTCAGCGTGGAGTAGGCTGAACCACTGCGACCAAAAACCACCGCTCTGCCTTCTGTAAAGCACAAGTGCTCCTGGTCAGGATATGCCATTTTTAATATTGATTTCAACACCTGATCTTTTTATATATTTTTTTTTCTTTTTTTCATGTGCTAAGCGTATTTACGCAAGTTTGGCCTTAAATACCCATTTCTCAAAATTTTTTTTTGGTCCCAGTGGCTTCTTGAAATGTCGTAACATATTAATCTATTTATATATTTTTTTAATTCAATATATTACTTTTTAATTAAAGATCCGTTTATGAATTATTCTCTATTTCTACACACACATGCAAATATATATATATACATATATATACAAACACCAACAGCGCGAAACGCGTTCGTGGATGACTTTTCTTGATTTATCAAAAAATTGGGTTGGCCAAATATCAGGGAACATGCTAAATCAATGTTTAGTTGATTTATTTTCCACTAGATGGCGTTTTTTTTTTCTACCTTCTGAAAAGCACATGTGCTCTTGATCAGGATATGCCTTTTCTATTTATAATAATTTTAATTATATGTATTTTCAAAGAAAAAATAGCGTTAAAAATCCTTTATATCTATAAAAATGAAATCCAAAATCGATGTTTGTTATCGCGGTTGCGCAAAATCTACAGAATCAATCATTATGATTTTTTTTTTAATGTAAAACCAAAAAGCGTTAGTTCCAGCCTTTCACCGCTTGGCGCAGCACTGGTCGCGACCATAAATGAATTTGATTGGTTAATAATTTTGAACGTAGTTTTTTACACGATGAATTTTTTTAAAAGGTAAGATTATCCAATCGACGTAAAACTTTAGGAAGTTATTTACTATACTACCGGGAAGGTTTCTGGTTTGAATTTGATTTGAAATAAATATTCGTTGCAATTTTATTTGCAAATTTCACTCACAAGCAGCGCCTCTCGCGGAATCTGGTGAAATTACATTCATAAATTGTAAAAATGCTAAAATGTGTTCCAAGTATAATAAATTTAATATTTAATTTGAGGATTTAGTAATATAATATTCCAATGACGTTGTAAAAAACTTGGCATTTAAATATTAATATATATTTAAAGAAAATATATTATTTATAATTTAATGAATGTTTTCAAAATAATTATGTGTTTCAAAAATATATTTATATATATATGTGATGATTTAAGACCATGGAATTGTTGTAAATAGTCTAGATATCTACTACCACATGTTCCACCCCATGACTGTATATAACTTCTTATGTACTGCACATAGAAAGCCTCAACTAACATCAATCTGTACCGCGTAAGAATCTAATAAAGTATAACAACTGTACAGATAGAAGGAATGGAGACTAACAGGAGAAGATTAAGGTTAAAACTAATCAGGCTTAGGTGAGAGTAGAAGTCAAACCTAAGAAGTAGGCCTAGAAGAGAGCCCGACTATTAATAAAGTCACAGTTAACCTTCTGACCCCGGAAACCCTGCGAGCTAAGTTTAAGCCAATATTTCCTGACAGGACCGGACGTATCTGGTGACCGCAAAAGTTATAAAAGTAGAGAGACGCCCAATATTTCCGGAACAAGGCCGGACGTATCTTCCATCAAAGAAAGCCGCAAGGCCAATTAGAGAAGACCATACCTAAGTAGGTCAACCAATAGCCAACGGCCATGTGACATATTCCTACCAATTAGGAAAGAATCACCTAAATAGGTCAGCCAATTAGAAAGAAGCAAGGTCGTGGTGTTAAATCGAGAAGCAAGAATAGTTAGTCTACGCTTGGCTCTCAACAAGGTAACACTTGCTCTAAAGATCTCCCTCTCCCCTCATCCCATTCCTTCTTGACGTCAGACGCTTTTTAGTGGAATCTCTGTTTGTTTATTTCACCTTTGGCCCAGCTGTGTCGCCTTCCACCACGACTGCACGGTAGAGTTGACATCGAGGTTCGTCTAGCATCAGGTAACACTGGTCCCAGAGGTCCCAAGATATCACATATATAAGCAGAGTATATAAGCAGAATGATCCAATACAGTATTAGAACTCTGAAAAAGCGGTCTGGTAGATTAAATTGGCGAAACCGCTGGGAGGGTTCACCACTGATGAGTCAAGCCCACCCAAATTTTTTCATCGCAGTAAGGATAGTAGAAGTTTGTTTTATGTTTAAAAAGAAACATTCATGCTTTACTGATTCTATTTCTTTTATTATACGCAAAATTTAACCAAGTCCTGTTCTTGAAGCTGTTTTTCATATGTATATAACTTTATATAAAATAGATGTAAACATTTTATTTAAATTTAAACTGATTTATATAAAATGCACAACACAAATGTGAAATTCTTATAATATTTGACATAGAAGTATGTGTGCCTATAGTTTTAATAAATTATTTTTTCCAGAAAATGACATTTTTGTGATTTTTGATTAATGACCTGATCACTTTTTTTCAAATTTCCAAATTAGTGGAACCGAATTTCTATTAAAATATGACAGTGTATAAAGTAATTCTACAAACATTAATCATGACAATATTTTTAATATACTTCCGTAATATATTCTGAAATATAATCTTTTCCTTCATAATATAGAAAATTTTATATATTTTTATATTCTACCGATGAAATTTTTATAATTAATTATAATAAATTATCTTTTTCAGCAAATATGTTAATATGTAAATTGACAAGAGTGTGTTAATGAATTTATCAATTAGATACATACAAATTATAAAACTATTTTAGAGGCGTAATATTCTTTTTAAAATAAAAAAATTTCTACTGTCCTTACTGCGATGGAAAAATTAAAGTAGATACATACAGTAGACTCTCCTATAACGCGAGTTTTTACAACGCGATAAAAAAAAATTGCGACAAATTTATTTATACAACGCGAATTTTCGTATAACGCGTTATAAAATAAAATGCGGAAATTTCCATATTGACAACTGTACAATACATTTAATTTTTATGCACACGCGTTTAGGTATTAAATTAGAATTTACATGTAAATATTTTGCCAATATAAAAAATTACGAAACTTGCTCCCCAGGCATGATGAATAAAGTTGGAAAAAAAAAAGAAAAATTGAAAATGGAGATATACTGTATCATGTAAAAATATATTGTATAAAATGATGTATATAGGAAAAATAATTATATACTAAAACAAAACTAAATGTTATATTATTTTATATGCAAATGTATATAAAAAAACAAATATTACGTAGTGAATCAACTTTAATTCCTATAACGCGATTTCATACAACACGAAACACATTAATCGCGTTATAGGAGACTATACTGTATATCAAAATTCGAAACTATTATAGACGCGTAAGATTCTTTTTAAAGATAAACAATTAAAAAACTATTTTAAAAAAGAATCATACGCGTCTATAATAGTTTCGAATTTCTTCTGTGGTGAATCTGTATAAGACCGGTGGTCTTAATAAAGCTTTGTGTATATGTTGCTATTGAAAATCATCGTTTTATTTTCATAATTTATTCTTGAGTTATGACAAAATTTCTAATATGTAATTTAGGAATTTAAGAATTTCTCAGGTTCGACATTTCTGGTTGAGACTTTTGATTGGTTCAGAATTTCACCAAAGTGTACCATGATGCCATGATCAACGAAAGCCGCCCCCTACATCCCATTCCATGAAATCATGGAATGCGTGTAATATTTACACAAGGAGATAAAAAAAACAAGAATATCTAAATTAATAATCCTAATTAAAAAACAAAATTGGCATTTCTTGACCTTTCTCATGAGAATGAGCGTTCAGGAAATGTTAATTTTGTTTTTAATATCAACACCTGGCCATATTTAAATATACAATTAAAAAGCATATATTGGATCAAAATATCATTTATTTGATCAATATTTCAGTTGGCTGAACGCCAACCTTTTTCAAGGTATTATAACATTTTAAAGTGTGTCAACAACAAACTTAGCGCCACATACTTGGTTGACACACTTTAAAATGTTATAACACTTTGATAAAGGTTGGCGTTCAGCCAGCTGAAATATTGATCAAATAAATGATATTTTGATCCAATATATGCTTTTTTATTAAAGATTTATCTATGGATTGCTCTATTTTCGAAAATATTTAAATATGTTTTCTTATTTTATCATATAGTTCTAATGTTCAATAAACGAATTCTCTGTTTCAATATTGTTACACGACTTGAGATGTAGATGGTTTTTGTTCAGCCGTTTCCATTGTACCGTAGAATAAACCAGAAGGTGTTCTCATTAAAAAGCTGACGCTTTATTTTTGTAAGGTTAAAAAGAAAGAAGAAAAGAAAAGCAGACGCGCGTGGCTGAAATAAATTATATGTTAACAAAGAATAAACAAAACAATATTCTGGAATAATTAAAAAATCAACGAGAATAGTTTATATTTATTCCGATAGATGGCGCAAGCCATCAGCAACTTTTTAGTTTCACGATCAGGAGATGCCATTTTTTTCTTAATAGATCTGCAATGTCTTTCTTTTTTTTTTTTTAAATTCATGAAGTTTTCGAATGGTAAAACTCTTTCTCTCCCTCAGTCTTGAGGAATAAAAGAAACATTGAAATTCATCCATTTTACTTTTGAGAAACTATACCCCTTAATGTCCCTTTTTTCTCGAATATTGATTTGTGTTCAATAAGTGAAATTATAAATGAAAATTGTAGAACGACACTTGAAGTTACACCGCATGAGTTTCTTTTCAACGAAAATTTAAAATTTTATTTCAAGGTGAAATATCGACTATTTATAACTTTTTTGAATGAGGTATGAAAAGTTGAATTATGAAGAGTAATGATGAACGGAAAAATAAAAGTGTCCAGAGATGGGAATTATTCATAATTCACCTTTTCATACCTCATCCAAAAAGGTTATAAATAGTCGATATTTTTCACCTTGATATAAAATTTTAAGTTTTCGTTGAAAAGAAACTCATGCGGTGTAACTTCAAGTGTCGTTTTACAATCACAGGCCGCAGTGTATTATATTGTATTATAAATGAAAATATTTAAATATGTCGGCTGTGACAATATAAAGGTGGCAATAACACACTTCCAGGAATAAGAAACAAATCCACGTAGGCCTGGTGTTCCTATCTTGATATATTCCTTATATCATTCGAATGTAACTACCTCTTCAACACTTGGGGGTCGGTGGAAGGATGATCTAAACCATTGGTTTATGACCGCTCCGACCCGATATCGATTCCTCTGATTTGGCCACTTTTTTTCTAATTAAAAAGAATGCTCCAATGACCCCTGATTCTTGCAAAAGTCCAACACCATCAGCGAGTGCAAGTAAACAAACGGGTCTCTTACACATTTGTAAGTGCAAAGTCGAACTGCTTTTCACATGTTTAGATATGTGGTGAACTTACAGTAAAAAGCAGTAGCCAACTTCTATCCACCATGATTATCATGGTCTGTACCACGTGTACTAAGTATAATAACAATATGATAATGTATATAATAATATATATATAAGTCAGAATATCATATTATTATCCTTAGTACACGTGGTTTAGGTCATGATAATCATGGTGGGTAGAAGTTGGCGACCCAATTTACTGTAAGTGCACCACATGTCTAAACATGTGAAAAAAGTGTAGTAGTTATATATTTCAGTGAGATAGAATTCGCTAAATCAATAAATGTTTATTTAAATTAATTAGCAACTTCTCAAATAATGTAAATAGTGAGGTATCATTATATATTATAGCGGGGTAAGCATAATGATGAGTAGGCACAGAATATAATACAACAACAACAACAAAAACCTTTATTAAGACACTATTGTCTTACAAGGGGATTCCCCTAAAAGGTTATATATGTACATGAGTGAGGAGGAAAAGCAATTTAGAGGGGAGGGGGAGCAATCATCCGTTGTCTGTGGAGTTGAGCACTTCTTCCCTCATTTTATCAATCGCCTTGAAAAATTTAAAATATTTATAAACAAATGTTTTATCCAGCAGGAGAGTAGTAAAGATTTTATATACATGTTGTTCATTATATTGAGTTAGCCCTGAAATTTCGCGAATTTCCAGTCTATTTTTTTCTGTAGGAATGGGCAATGGAATAGATAGTGGACCAAATTGTCTTGGATGCCAACATTGCAGAAGTAGCAATTTAAAGGGTCGCTGTTCCAAAAGACCGTGATATCCTCGCGGAAAAGTAGCCATAGAATCCTTTGACGGGCTATAAATCGTTTAATTTTCAAAGAGAGGTTTGAGACAGAATTTAATATTTATTGTTGACGAAAGCATGACCAAATGACTAGAGAATTCCACAACTCGCTAAATATTTACATAGAAGAATTGAGGGGAACAATATGATACATTCTAATACTCTATTTTAAAGTACAACGGTTTATTACATATCTCCACAGACCCCACAATTATATATTATATATTGTAATTAAATATATTTGCCTTTTATATCCTCCGCCTTTGCCGGTCCCAAGCCCGGATGAAAAAGGAGGAGGAGAAGCAGTAACAAGCTCTCTAAAAACCCTTAGCTCAGCTGATAGTACCCTGTAAGGGCTCCTAATCCAGGGATGCAGGATGGGCAGCGTTTGTACTCCATGTTAGGAGCAGCTGCACATTGCGTCTGTTCCTCATGTCAGAGGTGGCCATTTCTTTTGGAGCTAAGTCGGCTTGTTACTGAGTAGTGCTTCCAGTCTTAATGACAAAGACAGACGCATTCTACTTCACCCAGTCATAATGGTTGTCAAACAGACACTATCAACAAGCTTTAAAAGCTTGATACCCTAAAATGATTGAGTGGAGATAAGAAAGAAGAAGAAGACCTTTTATATATTTTTTGAAAATAGAGCAATCCATGAATAAATCTTTAATTGGTTGAATAAATGATATTTTGATCAAATATAGACCTTTTTAATTAAAAATATATATTTTATACGTGGATTTATTTATATTATATTGTCTTAACAGTTATTTAATATAGAGACTATATCTTATCCTTGTATTTATGTTCCTTGTCAGTTCAGCCTAACTTTTGATGATATTTTATGGAATCTTTGAAATCGGTTCAATCTATTATATAAAGTGTAAAGAAATATTACAAATGTGAAATTGTACTGGGATCAGATGGATAAATTAAGTGAAAGACCTCTCCTAATCGTCCAACTGAGAGTTACTGATGGCTTGCACCATCTATCGGAATAAATATTAATCGTTGATTTTTTTTTATTATTCCAGAATTGGTTAAATTCCCTTGATTAATTAAGAAAGGGTATTTGGCAAAATTCTGGAATAAATTTAAAAAAATCAATGAATAATTGATATTTATTCCGATAGATGGAGCAAACTATCAGAAAATTTTAGTTGCATGATCAGGAGATGTCTTTCTATTATAAAGTGTTGTTTTGCTAATAAATATTTGAATGATTTCTTGGTGTGGCTGTTGGGTATCTTGTAACTGGATTGTGTTCATTGGTCTTTAGGGTATTCGGGTAAGATCTCTTGTGTTGTTTACAATTCCATGGATGTACGATAGACTGTGATTGTCTTTGGTGTCACTAATGGATGTGTCTGTGTGTTCCAGACATGGTAGATTCACGGGGAATAGTCTCTATGGAGGACATCCAACCTATCAGCATATCCCATCTGTGAGAAGATGAACCTGACATCAGCGGATGTCTTCTACGACGTCAATGACACCTGGGATGGTGTTACGAACTGGACGAATGTCACAAGAAGTTTTGAAGGTCCTACAGTTGACCTGGTGGAGCAGATTGTGGTGTCGTGTTTGTTACTGATGATGATCCTCGGTACCATCGTGGGGAACATCTTCGTCATCGCAGCCATCGTGCGTGAGCGAGTGCTACAGACCGTTGGGAACAGTCTGGTGCTCTCCCTAGCTGTTGCTGACTTGCTGGTCGCATGTGTTGTCATGCCTCCAGGGGCTGTTTATGAAGTCATGAGAGCATGGACTCTCGGACCAGTGTTATGTGAAGTCTGGACGGCCTGCGATGTACTTTGCTGTACTGCATCTATTCTGCATCTTGTCGCTATAGCGACTGATCGCTACTGGGCTGTCACACGTGTCGATTACGTGCGCGAACGCAGCCTCACACGCGTGTGCACGCTCATCGCGATGGTCTGGGTGGTCGCAATTATCGTGTCACTCCTCCCTGTTCTAGGATGGAAGGACGCAGGCTTCCAGCATCGCATCGAAGTCGAGAAACGATGTATCGTCAGCCAAGATCCATCTTACCAGGTCTTCGCAACATGTTCGACTTTCTACGCTCCCCTAGTCGCCATCCTGATTCTCTACTGGCGAATCTATCTTGTAGCTCGCAAACGAATCCGACATAAACCTGGAGCAAAACGTAAATCTCTAATGCCTGGTAAAACACAAACAGTTAGCGAAATGACCATGGTATCCTCGTCTTCAGAATTAACAAATAATGGTCTTCTTGATCAAACAGATGCAACCAAGAGATCAAAACGTAAAAGAAAGGAAACTCTGGAATCCAAACGGGAAAGAAAAGCGGCTAAAACGCTTGCGATTATAACAGGAGTCTTTGTCATTTGCTGGTTACCGTTCTTTGCCATGGCTCTATTGATGGCATTGTGTACTTGCGAACCGAATGCTTATCTCTTCTCTTTTTTCCTGTGGCTGGGATACGTCAACTCCATGCTGAACCCCATCATCTATACCATCTTCAGCCCCGATTTCAGAAATGCCTTCAAGAAGATACTTTGTTCAAACGGCCAGAAGAATAGAGCCTGTTAGGGAGAAACTTAATAAGACAGAGACAATATTTTAATGAAGAGGTATGATGCATGTTGAAGATTTTACTATCCGAATGTTTGTTTTTTATCATTTTAAAAAAGATGATAATATATTCAACTCTTTCTCTCTATTTCTTTCTTTTATAATCAGATCTTTTTTATTGTATATTTGCTCTCTCTCTATCATCATTTCTTCATATTTTAACTATTTTAAAACCATTTTTGACAATTTTTAACATATAGATGTGTTAAATATATTGATGATGTTTGTTTTTCTTATTCTATTTGGATGGAATATATGTATTTGATATTTGAAGAGAAAAAAAAACATTTTTTTTCTTAATTTTAATAAATATATCATTTTAAAACTGTTTTAAAAAAATGATGGCATTGTATGTGTTTTCAATGTGTTGGTTTATACAAAACATAAACATTTATATATATGAAAACACAATAGAAAAAAATAAAAGATAAGTGGGTCAGGTGTTGATATTGAAAATAAAGAAGACAACTCCTGACTACGAGCACATGTGCTTTTTAGATGGCAGAGCTCCATCTAGTGGAGCAAAAATAAACTAAACGTTTATTCAGCTTGCTCCGTGATATTTGGCCAACCCAATTACTTGATAAATCAATTCGTGAATGGCTTTTCTTGTTTTATCAAGAAATTGGGTTGGTCAAATTACACGGAGCAAGCTGAATAAACGTTTAGTTTATTTTTGCTCCACTAGATGGCGCTCTGCCATCTAAAAAGCAAATGTGCTCGTGGTCAGGAGATGCCTTATTTATATATATATATACTGAATATACTATTATCCAAAATTGATTTATATTTAGACGTTCCGAATTTACTAAAATTAGTGTTCTGATAAATGACTGAAGCTTATATAAAACGGTGTTAAATAAATGGTGATAATTAATTTTATTACAAAATATTTATTTGTCTTCATATTGTTCTATCCTTGAAGGTGGGAGGTGGGTGAGGTGTCGAGGCTGAGGCAAAGACGGACTCCCGTAATCTCTTTTATTACATAAATTGACTGACTGCCTGCTAACAATTATTATTATTATTCTGTACATAACCCGGACTCCTGGAGCGTACGAAAGTCGCCAACTGTCCGGGTTTGTCTTCTGACTTATTGTCTATTTGTTGCAGTTGACATCCAACTGATTAGATGTCGCCAGGCTGTTTTATTTTTGGGGAGGTTCTTCAATGCTTCTTGGTTGAATGTGCTGGTGTTAAGTAGAGTTGCAGTCTGGAATCTCTGAAGATGGTAGGATGGGCAACTGAATAGGAGGTGCCTGCTAACAACTTGCAGCGCTATTTATATATGAAGTCAGAAATGAGTATGCAAATAGGATATTTGCATTTATGCAAATATCCCAAGTATGCAAATATACACAACACATATATTTTTGATATACATAATGTGATATTCATGTACGAAAAGAGGTACCTCTCCCTTTAATTATACATCAGAACGATGCACACATTCATCACCCTTGTAAGAAATTTTAATAGTGATGATAAAGAATGAGCAAACAAAACACCAGTTTTGATAAATTCAGATAACAACCTGTATATCATGATTTCGGGCTATTTACCCTTATCAGTACAGTGTATAAACTGATGTTGTGGCTCGTTTTTCCTCAATACCTTTACATTTTGTGCTGGGATGATAGAAAATGATGCATTGTTTTAATGTATTTTTGAAAGGAGAGGTGATGTTGCACTACTTATTTGACTGTGCTGCTCTGTCTGAGGAAAGACGAAAACTAAATGATAAAACGGGGCAACTTTGTCCTTCATTTCCGGCACTAATTAATGAAATATCAAAAAATAGGTATATAGCGATGGCGATATTTGGATTCCACTAGACTATATCTCGGAAAAAGGCCACATAGTGTTCTCTCCATCCATTGTGAACTGGCGAATCCTGTATAGGACGAGAGGCCCTATATAAAGGCTTTTTGTTGTTGTTGTTGTTGTTGAAAGTAGAGGTGACTCGTTTGATATATGATTATCATCTTGTTGTAATTCCATATATGTTATATATATTCTACATGATATTCATTGTAGGAATGTCTCCTCAAGAGATTGACTGCTTATGTACACTTTCACAGAGTGGGTAGGTCGATGAGGTGGCTGGTCTTGCCTAACTTAAGAACAAAGATGATACTTTATAATACACTGCGGTCTGTGATTGTAAAACGACACTTGAAGTTACACCGCATGAGTTTCTTTTAAACGAAAAATCAAAATTTATTTCAAGGTGAAATATTGACTATTTTTTAACCTTTTTTGGATGAGGTATGAAAGGGTGAATTATGAAGAGTTTTTAAAGATGATACTTGTAGATGGTAGCCTTCACTACAGCTGTTGTCTTCAATGCATCTGGATGGAGACCGACGCCAAACAGCCAAGTCTCCAGAAGCATGTTTCAGGAGGCGAACACCTCCCGGAGCAGAGGTCTCACGGCTCGACAACTCCAATATCTGTGGATACAGCGACCTGTCGCTGTACACACAGACCACACAAGTGATACACATTGGACACTCTGCTTAAAATACATATAGCTATGGACTCTTGGTCTCTCATTGGAATTTGTCCCTCATCGGAGGTGGTTGGTCATAATATAGGTCCCTCATTGATAAAAATTCTCATTTCAGGGATAATTGTATTGCCACGTGGAAAATTAGGGAAGACAAAAACTTCAGGAGGAGACAACAATTTATTTCAGGCAAGGACAAACAATGAATGGTAAAACAAAAAATAAGCCACGAGGGAAATTTACAGAGTAGCAAAATATAAACATAAAAAATGATCACTCTGTTAATAAAAATAATAAATACTTTGTTACAGTATTATTTCGCTCTAAGCCTACACGCGGTAAACAAAAATAGCTTTATTAATAAATCAACCTAACCTAAACTAACCTATCTGAAAACCTAACCTAGGGAATTGATACACTTGGTGACAACTTGCTACAAATGGTCTGCAGAAATGAGTATCTCACTCCTGTAACATATATGCAAATTAAGACAACCATAATCTCCCTATTGGTTATAGTGAGGTGGTTCGTCTGGTTTTGAAGAAATGATTCAATAATTCATTCCAAGGTATTTTAATTTATTAAGGATAAAATATAAATAAAATGTTACAAATTAAATATCTAGTAAAAAAGAGTTGAAAAATGTTTGATTCAAATGGATGGATGAGAATGAATGTCTGCTCGTGGTGGCCGTCAATTACAAATGTACCCTCGCCCGTGCTTACCACGTCACCGCCGCCGCGCATGCGCGCCGACTTGGCGTCACCGCCGGCAGAGGTGGTGGCGGCTGAAAGGGCCGTTAAAAATTGGCGGTGGGTCAAAACACCGTCACAATAGAAGAAGAAGCACGAGTTGGGGAGAAGATCTTCTTTATATTGTCAAGGAGCTCCATCCAGATGGGACACCTGTCAATCATCCCTGGACCGCGGGAGTGACCACAGGTGTGAGGGGTTTTCGGAAGCTGATCTGTAAATAAGGAAACGCCGTTCATTAGGATTATTTTTTAACTTGGGGTAAGTTGTATACTCTCTCTCTCCCTATAAATACCCCTTATAATAAATTAATTTATTCCCAAATTTGCCCTTGCTTTATATATCTCCGCGACATATTTTGGTGGAGATGCTGGTTAAGTTAGGGAAGACAAACTGAAGATCGCCGAGAAGAATTTGAAGCCATGGGTGCTGTAATCCACATTTTTTAGAGACTGGCTCCAGGATTCCACGTGGCAATATTAAAAGACAAAGTAAAATCGTTCAGGTTAGATGCCCTTTCTTATACCCTGAGAAAGACATCTTACACGAAAGCTTGTACATTCGTCCTTTTATATAAAAAAGCTCTTCTCTCTGACTTGTGTTTCTTCTTGTATATAAGCATTATTTAAACATGAGATTTTAGCGCGCCATCTGTTTTATAAAAATGGAAGTCAAAATTCGAAACTATTTTAAAGGCGTAAGATTATTATTATTTTTTTAAATAAACAATTTCTAGTGCCCTTACTGCAATGGAAAAATTTAAACTGGCGAAACCGCTGGGAGGGTTCACCACTGATGAGCCAGGCCCTCCCATTAATTTTTCCATTGCAGTAAGGGCAGTAGAAATTGTTTATTTTCAAAAAAAAAAGAATTTTACGCCTTTAAAATAATTTCGAATTTTGATAACAGATGGCGCGCTAGTGCATCATATTAAAAATGGAAGTATTTATCGCGTTTTTTTTTTCTTTTTAATCATATATAACAACTTCCTACTGTCTTTATTGCGATGGGAAAATATTGGAAGATGTGACATGAAGGAGGTTTCGCCAGTATAATCTATCATACCACTCTCATATTGAATTGAGCTTTCTCTCTCTTCTACTTATAGTTGTACGGTCTGTTACATGGATTGTGGATTAAACTGGCGAAACCGCTGGGAGGATTCACCACTGATGAGTCGGGACAAACTTTATCATTGCATAATGAACAGTAGATATAGATATTTTATACTTGTGATAAATAATATCTTAATAAACTATGTCTATGTTCTTATTTTATACTAAAATTAAAAATGAATTTTTAAACCATTCATGGTTGAGTTTCATTTAAGAGTATATTTATTATCTCTAGACCTTTCGGATTTATAGTAGACACCCTTCTTCAGTAGAAATATAATAAAATCGAATTTAAAATGATAAACATTATGTTTTTTAATTCAAGTTAACACAGAGATAGAGAGATTTCTCCTTTGTAGAAGATCCTTCTGTAAGCTCGAAAGCTCTAGAGTTATTAAATAGAATCTTAGAAGAAACTCGTCCCAGGATGGTTTATTTCAATGTACACTCATGGACAAAACTTGAAAAAATGGAGTGTCTTTGATGTCGCCGGTCATCTGTTTTTTTTTTATGAAGGTGACAGAGACAATTTTGTCTACACTTAGTTATCTCGTATTTCTTCAATAAGGGTCACTGTAATATCTTTCAGAGTTATTGTCTGAATCCCGATATACATGCTAAAAGGTACAACTTCCTTAAGTTTTGTCCATGAATGTATCTTTCAGAGTTATTGTCTGAATCCCGATATACATGCTAAAAGGTACAACTTCCTTAAGTTTTGTCCATGAATGTATCTTTCAGAGTTATTGTCTGAATCCCGATATACATGCTAAAAGGTACAACTTCCTTAAGTTTTATCCATGAGTGTATCTTTCAGAGTTATTGTCTGAATCCCGATATACATGCTAAAAGGTACAACTTTATTAAGTTTTATCCATAAGTGTATAAGCGATTCATTTTTGTATAGTTCCTATTTTATATAAGCACTATACACTGGTTTAATATGAAAAGGACAACAGTGAGGGTTCTAAATATTCAAATAAAAAGTTTAAAAAGGTAAAATAATTTGATTAAACTGAACTCAAATTATATATTTGTTAAATATGTGTAAGAAATATTGTTTCTATATTTTAAAAAGCAGCAATATTTTAGTAGAAAATCATTTTTTAAATATTTGGTTACACAATTTTCATTACTACCTTATCATACAATCTTGTAAGAAAAATTTCCAATTTTATTAGCTCATCATATTCATTATAAAAGAAGAAAGAAGGGGAGAAAAAATCGATATTTTGTAAATTTATTTTTAATAAAATATTCTTAACCCAAAATTACAAAAATCTATTAGACAGAAAGAAGCATATTCTTGTGGGATAAAAAAAAGCAACTTTATTAAGTTTCTGTGAGAATTTTTCTTTTCCTTTTTTCTTTTCTTGGTGTAGAACATATTGTTCCAGTCTCTTTAGGGAGTTATAAAAAGTATAAATTTCATTAATATACTGAATAAAAAAGGTTTGAAAGTTAAAAGTATATATATAATAACTCTTATCAACAAAACTTAAGTAAGTTTCATATATTGTGTTGCCGGTCGTCTGCTTTTTTGTTTTTGTTTTGGAAGGAGACAGAAAAAATTTTGTTCACACTTGGTTATCTCGTGTGTCTTCAATAAAGGTCACTGTAATATCTTTCAGAGCTATTGTCTGAATCCCGTTATACATGCTAAAGGCATTACTTCCTTAAGTTTTGTCCATGAGTGTATCTTTCAGAGTTATTGTCTGAATCCCGATATACATGCTAAAAGGTACAACTTCCTTAAGTTTTGTCCATGAGTGTATCTTTCAGAGTTATTGTCTGAATCCCGATATACATGCTAAAAGGCACAACTTCCTTAAGTTTTGTCCATGAGTGTATCTTTCAGAGTTATTGTCTGAATCCCGATATATAATCCCGGGTTCGAACCCGCATTGGACACTTTTTTCGGTTTAAAGAAAAAAAAAAGCTCCAATGGCCCCCGATTCTTGCAAAAGTCCAACCCCACCAGCGAGTGCAAGTAACCAAACGGGGCTCTGGCATTAGTAAGTGCAAAGTCGAACTGCTTTTCACATGTGTAGACATGTGGTGCACTTACAGTAAAAGCAGTCGCTAACTACCCACCATGATTATCATGGCCTGTACCACGTGTACTAGGGATAAGCAAAAAAAAAAACAACTTCCTTAAGTCTTGTACATGAGTGTATATTTCAGAGTTATTGTCTGAATCCCGATATACATGCTAAAAGGTACAACTTCTTTAAGTCTTGTCCACGAGTGTATCTTTCAGAGTTATTGTCTGAATCCCGATATACATGCTAAAAGGTACAACTTCTTTAAGTCTTGTCCATGAGTGTATCTTTCAGAGTTATTGTCTGAATCCCGATATACATGGTAAAAGGTACAACTTCTTTAAGTCTTGTAAATGAGTGTATCTTTCAGAGTTATTGTCTGAATCCCGATATACATGGTAAAAGGTACAACTTCCTTACGTTTTGTCCATGAGTGTATCTTTCAGAGTTATTGTCTGAATCCCGATATACATGGTAAAAGGTACAATTTCCTTAAGTGTTGTCCATGAGTGCATCTTTCAGAGTTATTGTCTGAATCCCGATATACATGGTAAAAGGTACAACTTCCTTACGTTTTGTCCATGAGTGTATCTTTCAGAGTTATTGTCTGAATCCCGATATACATGGTAAAAGGTACAATTTCCTTAAGTGTTGTCCATGAGTGCATCTTTCAGAGTTATTGTCTGAATCCCGATATACATGGTAAAAGGTACAACTTCCTTAAGTTGGGTCCATGAGTGTATCTTTCAGAGTTATTGTCTGAATCCCGATATACATGCTAAAAGGTACAACTTCCTTAAGTTTTGTCCATGAGTGTATCTTTCAGAGTTATTGTCTGAATCCCGATATACATGCTAAAAGGCACAACTTCCTTAAGTTTTGTCCATGAGTGTATCTTTCAGAGTTATTGTCTGAATCCCGATATACATGGTAAAAGGTACAACTTCCTTACGTTTTGTCCATGAGTGTATCTTTCAGAGTTATTGTCTGAATCCCGATATACATGTTAAAAGGTACAACTTCCTTAAGTTTTGTCCATGAGTGTATCTTTCAGAGTTATTGTCTGAATCCCGATATACATGGTAAAAGGTACAACTTCCTTACGTTTTGTCCATGAGTGTATCTTTCAGAGTTATTGTCTGAATCCCGATATACATGGTAAAAGGTACAATTTCCTTAAGTGTTGTCCATGAGTGCATCTTTCAGAGTTATTGTCTGAATCCCGATATACATGGTAAAAGGTACAACTTCCTTACGTTTTGTCTATGAGTGTATCTTTCAGAGTTATTGTCTGAATCCCGATATACATGGTAAAAGGAACAATTTCCTTAAGTGTTGTCCATGAGTGCATCTTTCAGAGTTATTGTCTGAATCCCGATATACATGGTAAAAGGTACAACTTCCTTAAGTTGGGTCCATGAGTGTATCTTTCAGAGTTATTGTCTGAATCCCGATATACATGCTAAAAGGTACAACTTCCTTAAGTTTTGTCCATGAGTGTATCTTTCAGAGTTATTGTCTGAATCCCGATATACATGCTAAAAGGCACAACTTCCTTAAGTTTTGTCCATGAGTGTATCTTTCAGAGTTATTGTCTGAATCCCGATATACATGGTAAAAGGTACAACTTCCTTACGTTTTGTCCATGAGTGTATCTTTCAGAGTTATTGTCTGAATCCCGATATACATGTTAAAAGGTACAACTTCCTTAAGTTTTGTCCATGAGTGTATCTTTCAGAGTTATTGTCTGAATCCCGATATACATGGTAAAAGGTACAACTTCCTTACGTTTTGTCCATGAGTGTATCTTTCAGAGTTATTGTCTGAATCCCGATATACATGGTAAAAGGTACAATTTCCTTAAGTGTTGTCCATGAGTGCATCTTTCAGAGTTATTGTCTGAATCCCGATATACATGGTAAAAGGTACAACTTCCTTACGTTTTGTCCATGAGTGTATCTTTCAGAGTTATTGTCTGAATCCCGATATACATGGTAAAAGGTACAATTTCCTTAAGTGTTGTCCATGAGTGCATCTTTCAGAGTTATTGTCTGAATCCCGATATACATGGTAAAAGGTACAACTTCCTTAAGTTGGGTCCATGAGTGTATCTTTCAGAGTTATTGTCTGAATCCCGATATACATGCTAAAAGGTACAACTTCCTTAAGTTTTGTCCATGAGTGTATCTTTCAGAGTTATTGTCTGAATCCCGATATACATGCTAAAAGGCACAACTTCCTTAAGTTTTGTCCATGAGTGTATCTTTCAGAGTTATTGTCTGAATCCCGATATACATGCTAAAAGGTACAACTTCCTTAAGTTTTGTCCATGAGTGTATCTTTCAGAGTTATTGTCTGAATCCCGATATACATGCTAAAAGGTACAACTTCCGTAAGTTTTGTCCATGAGTGTATCTTTCAGAGTTATTGTCTGAATCCCGATATACATGCTAAAAGGTACAACTTCCTTAAGTTTTGTCCATGAGTGTATCTTTCAGAGTTATTGTCTGAATCCCGATATACATGCTAAAAGGTACAACTTCCTTAAGTTTTGTCCATGAGTGTATCTTTCAGAGTTATTGTCTGAATCCCGATATAGATGCTAAAAGGTACAACTTCCTTAAGTTTTGTCCATGAGTGTATCTTTCAGAGTTATTGTCTGAATCCCGATATACATGCTAAAAGGTACAACTTCCTTAAGTTTTGTCCATGAGTGTATCTTTCAGAGTTATTGTCTGAATCCCGATATAGATGCTAAAAGGTACAACTTCCTTAAGTTTTGTCCATGAGTGTATCTTTCAGAGTTATTGTCTGAATCCCGATATAGATGCTAAAAGGTACAACTTCCTTAAGTTTTGTCCATGAGTGTATCTTTCAGAGTTATTGTCTGAATCCCGATATAGATGCTAAAAGGTACAACTTTATTAAGTTTTGTCCATGAGTGTATCTTTCAGAGTTATTGTCTGAATCCCGATATAGATGCTAAAAGGTACAACTTCCTTAAGTTTTGTCCATGAGTGTATCTTTCAGAGTTATTGTCTGAATCCCGATATAGATGCTAAAAGGTACAACTTCCTTAAGTTTTGTCCATGAGTGTATCTTTCAGAGTTATTGTCTGAATCCCGATATAGATGCTAAAAGGTACAACTTCCTTAAGTTTTGTCCATGAGTGTATCTTTCAGAGATATTGTCTAAATCCCGATATACATGCTAAAAGGTACAACTTCCTTAAGTTTTGTCCATGAGTGTATCTTTCAGAGATATTGTCTAAATCCCGATATACATGCTAAAAGGTACAACTTCCTTAAGTTTTGTCCATGAGTGTATCTTTCAGAGATATTGTCTAAATACCGATATAGATGCTAAAAGGTACAACTTCCTTAAGTTTTGTCCATGAGTGTATCTTTCAGAGTTATTGTCTGAATCCCGATATAGATGCTAAAAGGTACAACTTCCTTAAGTTTTGTCCATGAGTGTATCTTTCAGAGTTATTGTCTGAATCCCGATATAGATGCTAAAAGGTGCAACTTCCTTAAGTTTTGTCCATGAGTGTATCTTTCAGAGATATTGTCTAAATCCCGATATACATGCTAAAAGGTACAACTTCCTTAAGTTTTGTCCATGAGTGTATCTTTCAGAGTTATTGTCTCAATCCCGATATACATGATAAAAGGTACAACTTCCTTAAGTTTTGTCCATGAGTGTATCTTTCAGAGTTATTGTCTCAATCCCGATATACATGATAAAAGGTACAACTTCCTTAAGTTTTGTCCATGAGTGTATCTTTCAGAGTTATTGTCTCAATCCCGATATACATGATAAAAGGTACAACTTCCTTAAGTTTTGTCCATGAGTGTATCTTTCAGAGATATTGTCTAAATCCCGATATACATGCTAAAAGGTACAACTTCCTTAAGTTTTGTCCATGAGTGTATCTTTCAGAGTTATTGTCTCAATCCCGATATACATGATAAAAGGTACAACTTCCTTAAGTTTTGTCCATGAGTGTATCTTTCAGAGTTATTGTCTCGATCCCGATATACATGATAAAAGGTACAACTTCCTTAAGTTTTGTCCATGAGTGTATATACACTTATATTATACAGTACATACAGACAGTAAGTTTCCCATAAGCAATCACGGCATAAAAAATGGCATAACCCGGTTTCTCATGGAGGTGGTCTTTTATCAGAGATACTGTCGAGTTAGGCCAAGTGATGAGAAGTATTTAAAATAAAGCGGAATTTCTTATAAGAGACCACCTCCAGGATAGACCATCAAACACATTGCTAAAACTAATGTCTTCTGAAATTAGCCTTTTACCAGAGACTGACATCTCCGCCTAAGTCATGAGGAATCTTTCAACTGAAATTAATTCCCTATTAAGAGACTACCTCCAGGAGATATTAGGTTTACTCATGTTTTTAGACCATCTATCGCATCTCATGGGTATTCTACTGTGCTATGTAAGACTAAATATGTTAAAATTAAAATGAAATAACTGATCACAGAGCAAAATATTAGAGATAAATATTTAAAAGGTCCTAGATAGGTCTGCATCTCTCCTGGAGGTAATTTTTTATTAGAGGTTGCCATGTTAGAGCAAGATTTCTCCGCTTAATTTACATATAATTATAAATAATATATGTAAATTATATTACCTTTATTGTTATTTTAATGCTCTTGAAACTTAGGGAAAACATCCCTGATCGTGCGCTTGAAGGTTTCTGATGGCTTGTGTCGTCTATCGTAAAATATATCAGCTAATCGTTGATTTTTGAGATCGTGATAAACAATGAATGCTATTGGCTGATTTCAAAATATAAGTAATGAGATCGTGGTAAACAATGCATGCTATTGGCTGATTTCAAACATCCTAGCAATGTGATCGTGGTAAACAATAAATGCTATTGGCTGATTTCAAACATCCTAGCAATGTGATCGTGGTAAACAATGAATGCTATTGGCTGATTTCAAACATCCTAGCGATAAGATCGTGGTGAACAATGAATCCTATTGGCTGATTTCAAACATCCTAGCAATGTGATCGTGGTTAACAATGAATTCCATTGGCTGATTCAAAGATCCAAGCAATGAGATAGTGGTAAACAATGAATTCTATTGGCTGATTTCAAACATCCTAGCAATGTGATCGTGGTAAACAATGAATGCTATTGGCTGATTTCAAACATCCTAGCGATAAGATCGTGGTGAACAATGAATCCTATTGGCTGATTTCAAACATCCTAGCAATGTGATCGTGGTAAACAATGAATTCCATTGGCTTATTCAAAGATCCAAGCAATGTGATCGTGGTAAACAATGAATGCTATTGGCTGATTTCAAATATCCTAGGAATGAGATCGTGGTAAACAATGAATGCTATTGGCTGATTTCAAACATCCTAGCAATGAGATCGTGGTAAACAATGAATGCTATTGGCTGATTTCAATCATCCTAGCAATGAGATCGTGGTAAACAATGAATGCTATTGGCTTATTTCAAACATCCTAGCAATGAGATCGTGGTAAACAATGAATGCTATTGGCTGATTTCAATCATCCTAGCAATGAGATCGTGGTAAACAATGAATTCTATTGGCTGATTCAAACATCCTAGCAATGAGATCGTGGTGAACAATGAATGCTATTGGCTTATTTCAAACATCCTAGCAATGAGATCTTGGTAAACAATGAATGCTATTGGCTGATTTCAAACATCCTAGCAATGAGATCGTGGTAAACAATTAATTATATTGGCTAATTTCAAACATCCTAGCAATAAGATCTTGGTAAACAATGAATGCTATTGGCTGATTTCAAACATCCTAGCAATGAGATCGTGGTAAACAATGAATTCCATTGGCTGATTTCAAACATCCTAGCAATAAGATCTTAGTAAACAATGAATGCTATTGGCTGATTTCAAACATCCTAGCAATGAGATCGTGGTAAACAATGAATGCTATTGGTTGATTTCAAACATCCTAGCAATGAGATCGTGGTAAAGAATGAATTCTATTGGCTGATTTCAAACATCCTAGCAATGAGATAGTGGTAAACAATGAATTCTATTGGCTGATTTCAAACATCCTAGCAATGAGATCGTGGTAAACAATGAATGCTATTGACTGATTTCAAACATCCTAGCAATGTGATCGTGGTAAACAACGAAGGCTATTGGTTGATATCAAACATCTTAGCAATGAGATCGTGGTAAACCATGAATGCTATTGGCTGATTTCAAACATTCAAGCAATGAGATCGTGGTAAACAAAGAATGTTATTGGCTGATTTCAAACATCCTAGCAATGATATCGTGGTAAACAATGTATGCTATTGGCTGAATTCAAACATCCTAGCAATGAGATCGTGGTAAACAATGAATGTTATTGGCTGAATTCAAACATCCTAGCAATGAGAACGTGGTAAACAATGCTATTGGCTGATTTCAAACATTCTAGCAATGAGATCGTGGTAAACAATGAATTCTATTGGTTGATTTCAAACATTCTAGCAATGAGAACGTGGTAAACAATGAATTCTATTGGTTGATTTCAAACATTCTAGCAATGAGATCGTGGTAAATAATGAATTCTATTGGCTGATTTCAAACATCCTAGAAATAGTATCGTGATAAATAATCAATGCTATTGGTTAATCTCAAACATCCAATCAATGATGGCATCGTTAACAATGAATACCATTGGTTTAATGTAATTATATAATTGTAAAGCCAAGAAATTGGTTTCATTGTTATCTACATAGTGAAAGTGTTGAAAATTATGGGTAATTTATATAAAAGGTCTCTTATATTAGTCTTAGATATTTATCATTCACTCCCACACAATCATTTTATAAAATAATTTACAGTATATAATTTGTATGCTTAGAAATAAATCAATTTTATATCTTATATTTGTTTGAAAAACAGTACAAATGTAATATTGTACTGGGATAAGGTTCATAAATTAAGAAAAAGGCATCTCCTTATCGTGCAACTGAAAGTTGCTGATGGCTTGCGCCATCTATCGGAATAATTATCAACTATTCTCGTTGATTTTTAAATATCGAGAAAAATCAACGAGAATAGTTTATATTTGTTTGTTTTTAGAATTTTAATATTTTTTAATAGGTACCATACACCATGGGCTTTATTTTGTATTGCGATTTAAATCGGAAATGAACCGCGAAAATCCTTTTATAATTATCCTGTTTTAGATAACAAATCAACTAAAGCTTTGAGTTGTCAATTCTGTGGTACAATTATGCAAATCAATTTGACAGTTATAGCGGTTTGAATGGCTCTAAAGTTATGTAAATAGGTTCCGGTTTCAGATTTATTCTTTTGTAGGGGAAAACTTTGTTATTCATTAAGAACAAAGTGTTTACAATTTAATATAGAACTTTTTATTGTTTTTCTAAGTCGGTATAAGTATAGGTGTTTGCTGATTGGTTGTTTTCTGCTGTACAGCGCCGCCTGGCGTCACCGTCGTTGACCAATCACACGCTAGGGATGTTCCTGACTATTTCATTTTGTTTTAAGTGTATGGGTTAGCAATCATGCAGGTGTTTCACACACAATCTAGTTTTTCGACATTTCAGAATATTCTATTGACTCTTAGTCGATAGTTTTAAATGTAAATGAGATAAATAAACAAAAATTATATATATATTTTATCCCTAGTACACGTGGTACAGGCCATGATAATCATGATGGGTAGAAGGCGACTGCTTTTACTGTAAGTGCACCACATGTCTACACACGTGAAAAGCAGTTCGACTTTGCACTCACAAATAAATATGTCAGAGCCCAGTTTGGTTACTTGCACTCGCTGGTGGGGTTAGACTTTTGCAAGAATAGGGGGACATTGGAGCATTTTTATCATCAGAAAAAAGTGCCCAATGAGGGAATCGAACCCGGGTCGTAGCGGTCGTAAACCAACGGTTTATGCCAGCCTTCCACCGACCCACCCTCACAAAGAAATTATTATGTAAATAAATAGGGGTAACCTATTTACATGTTTGTTAAAATATATGGCTACATCATAAGATGGCCGACTTCTTCGGCGTGTACAACGGAATTGTTTGAGATTCTTCGGTCACATAGTGAGACGCATGGGAATGGAGTACACCATACAGACCGGAAAGATGTCTGGGCGACACATACCTGGACGCCCGCCGACATACTTCATGGGACAATTAAAGGAACTCACTGGTTTAACGGTCACCGAGATGTTCCATCGAGCTTAAGACAGAGATGGCTGGTGTCGCATCGTGTTTGGGATGTAATAAGTACAACGTTCGATCGCAAATAAAATAATTTACTTAATGGCTACCTTAACCAATTTTTTCATTCGCTTTTTCTAACCCAGGATTGGTAAAAGGGGGGATTGAACCTTATCCTATTTGTCTCCAAAAGACTATCAGTTCATTTTTTAATTGATTTTAGTTCGGTCAATTTAGCAATGAGTTTTTTTTTTATGCTCAGGATTTTTTTCTTTATTTTAAGTATATATGGACATGAATATATGAATTCCTTTCGCTTTCTTAGAATATAGCAATAAGAAAAAGGCACACACGAAAAGATCTTCATTAGAAATACACTTATTGACAAAAACTTAAGGAAGTTGAACCTTTTACCATGTATATCGGGATTCAGACAATAACTCTGGAAGATATTACAGTGACCTTTATTGAAGACACACGAGATAACCAAGTGTGAATTAAATTGCCTATGTCTCCTTAAAAAAAAAGCACAACGGCGACATTAAAGACTTTTCACTTTCTTAAGTGTTTTCTATGAGTATATTTATTAAAACCTGATTATTATGAATGTTTATTGAAATCATAAATTATTTCATATAATAAATATATTTGGATGTTAAATAAAATTTTTCAAAATTGAATTTTTTTTAAATTTTGAAATTATAGAAAATATAGAATTCCAGAAATGTTGTTCCACGACGTTTTGTGGGAGACATTTTTATAGAAAAAGTGCTGTAACTTCTTTAGGAGACATTTTTAGGAGATTTGGCTCGCGTTCGGATCCCTCCCGAAACCCTCTGGGGCTAAAAAAATTGCGCTCTTTCTGATGGGCGTAGTTTCATTTGTCAATAACCACTCTGGAACCTGGTAAACACAATGTGGTGATAAACCCCACTGTACGCTCGCTATTGGATCGCGTTATTTTATCCTCCTAGATTAGAAAGTTGCGCTCTTTCTGATGAGCCTAATTGTTTCCTTCAAAATCCTCTCTGGATCCTGGGACATCAGTTGATGGTTGTCAACTCTACTGTCACTGTGTTGGTTCCTTTGGTAGAATATGGCATTGATCAATTTTTAAAGAAATAAAAAACATGAATTACCTCATTTTCTCCGGAAAATTAAATTAATTCAAAATAGGTAAAGAAAACCCACCTAAATTTATAAATAGTTTCAAATGAATTTTATAGATGGCAGTGTGTCTGATTATGCGCATTATTTTATATATTTAATTTTTAAAAGAATAAACCATTAGAGATGCGGGAACTAGATTTGCATAAGTTGAACATATGATCATAATCAGTGTAGTGTTTTTTTTATTGTAAAAATGGCGATATTTCGATAGCATAACACTTCCTCAAGCCCCTTCATCAGTAGTGTAGTAACAATATTGAATAATGACAATGTAATTCAACATTTTATTTTTATACCATATTTATATATAGGCATGACTGAATATCTTCTTTGGCTTCCATCTTCTGTACGTAGATCTAAACACACACCACAATATTATTGTCTCTTAGAATAAAGGCATAAACACAGTACCGATAATTTGATCCGTTTTATATATATTCATACACATAGAAATATCATGATATTATTGACAACTCCGCCTTTGCCGGTCCCAAGCCCGGATGAAAAAGGAGGAGGGGGAGCAGTAACAAGCTCTGAGTAGTGCTCCCAGTCTTAATGACAAAGGCAGGCGTATTCTACTTCACCCAGTCATGGTGGTTGTCAAACAGACACCATCAAGGGTCACAACTTGATATCCTAATATGATTGAATGGAGATAAGAAAGAAGAAGAAGAAGATAATATTATTGAAGAAAGTTAAATGCTACAAATTTGTTTGCTAGTACAGTTACTCAGTATGAATGTTGGTATATTTACATATGTGTTAGGTTGATATAAATCCTGACCACCCCCACAGCCTTTTTACCAGCAATATTCTTCAAAGTAACAACAAATATATTTCAAAGTTGAAAAATTTTGTGTGACATAATTTTTATCTTTATATTTTAAAAAAGAGGGAATTATAATTTTAAAATATTTATATCATATCAGAAATAATTTATTGTCGATATAAAATCAAATTGAAAATATTTTGAAAAAAAAATAATATTCTAGTTCGAGAATTCTAAATATCAAAATTCGGAAATTTCGTTCAGCGGCGTCTTGTGGAGAGACATTTTTATAGAAAAAGTTCTGTAACTTCTTTAGGAGACATTTTTAGGAGATTTGGCTCGCGTTCGGATCCCTCCCGAAACTCCCTGTGGCTAAAAAATTGCGCTCTTTCTGATGGGCGTATTTTCATTTGTCAATAACCTCTCTGGAACCTGGTAAACACCATGTGGTGATAAAACCCACTGTACGCTCGCTATCAAAACATATTTAATCTCTAAAAACTTTCACCTAGATATAAAAAATACGCTCTTTGTAATGAGGACAATGTCTTGTCTCAATATCTTTTCTGGAGTCTGTTACATAACATGATGTCATATACGCCATTGTGTGTGTGAACGCTCATTCTTTGACATATATATACAAACATTTTTAGATATTTTTATCCACCATTAGTATTATTCATGTGGATTGTAAGTAAAATATTGGTTTTTCATTTGGGTCCAGTTTCCTCATTCGAAGAATCAGTCTCCAAATTGGCCTATATTTTAAACAGTTTTAGAATCTCTGTATAAAAACCAATCTTTCAATATTTTATTCTAAATCATTAAATCGCTTAATTAACTCCTTCCTCACAAATCCAGTGAGTCTAAGTAGCCAAACAAGGCTCTGATACCTTGTAGATGCAAAGTGGAACTGTTTCCTATATGTTTATATATGTGTTTTCAAAAACAAATGCTACAGGTTTCTGGAAATGAGTTTCCTAATTAAACGTGTGGGATGGTGGCGTGCGTGTTGGTGTGGCTTGTGGAAAGGCCGCTGATAAAATTATAATTATTTTTATAAAATAAATCAATTTATTTATAGCCAGAAATATATAGAGAGGGAAGAAGTAACGGCCGCTGGAAGCAAGCCTTGTTGTTCGAAAGACGCGAGGATGCCGCCCGCGCATGCGTAGTGAACTGCTCTCCCAGCTCGTGCTTGCCGAGGCGTAGTGAGGCCGCCACCCCGCCGCCCGTATGTGTAGTGAAGCTTTGTCCCAGTTCGCGCTCGCTGAAGCAAAGTGTGGTCGCCACAAACGTATTCTCCGATATAAAGATGAAGAAACACATCTACGGAAACCTGTAGCATTTGTTTTATTAATATCCAAGAGATTTGAATACATTGATACATGTATTGTACATTCACAGTATATAAGCAAGTCCACGCAAAAGCATTAAAGTCAAGAGGAAATTACTATGCAATTATCTTTTGACTTGTGTGAAGGACATAGGTGTGGATCCCCCCCCCCCCCCCCCCCCCCCGTGAGGAAAGATTTCACATGTTTTCGCCACAAGATCAATTTTAAACATCAAATAAAGAAACAGAAACCACACATTTCAAACCTCCTATTACAGTGTTCATAGGAAATACCTAAATTATACTTAGAAATAGGGTAAAGGAGAGCGTTCAAAGGGATTTTTCTACAAGACTTCAGAGAAGATAATGAGACAAGACATTGTCCTCATCAGAAAGAACGCATTTTCTATACCTAGGAGAAAGTTTTAAGAGAGAAAAGCGATCCAATAGCGAGCGTACAGTGGGGTTTATCTCCACATGGTGTTTACCAGGTTCCAGAGAGGTTATTGACAAATGAAACTACGCCCATCAGAAAGAGCGCAATTTTTTTTATCTCCTGAGGGTTTCGGGAGGGATCCGAACGCGAGCCAAATCTCCTAAAAATGTCTCCTAAAGAAGTTACAGAACTTTTTCTATAAAAATGTATCTCCACAACACGCCGTGGAACAACATTTCTGAATTTTGATTTTTCAAAATTTTTGTCTTAGAATAAAATTTTTAGTTTCAAAATAATAAAATGTATTTTAAATAGGTAATAAGGTAATTTTTATATGAAATAAATCATTTTTCCTATTTTGTGGGCCAGCACTTATACAAACATATTTTGTTACTCAATTTTTTTTAGGTTTAAAGAAAGTTTTTTGATGAAAATATTTGGGTCTCACTGGATCATGTAGAGATAAATCTATATGGGTTTGGCCAAATATCACGGAGCAAGCTAAAGCTTTGCTCCACTAGATGGCGCTCTGCCATCTAAAAAGCACATGTGCTCGTGGTCAGGAGATGCCTTCTTTATTTTTAAATCAATATTTATGGAAGAAATATACATTTGCCATCCATCTTGTATTCAAGAATTAACTAAATACCCAATATTGATTAATCAAGAAAAGCTAATCACGTACGCGTTTCTGGCTGTTGGCCCTTGTCAGTGTGCTGCAAGGTGTCATCCATCTTGTTGCATATAGCTTTTTCTTATATTATTTTTTTTTATGTGTGAATATATAAAATTATAATGATTTTTCAATAAAATGTTTTTGTTTGAGTTATTTATTCATATATTTAAATAGAAATATCTACATAGACACAGGAGATTTATATCATTCAATACAGAGAAGGAAGAAGTGTACAAAAATATTCATGCCATATATATCTTTTACTTATGCAAATCTAATTGTTTCAGCCATTGTTTTATGGAGATATCATTGTAGGTATTTAAAAGGAACTTTCTTACAGAGCTTTTTGATTGGTTACTGGAGTACTCAGTAACAACACACGTCTCTATTTGCATATAGCTGTGTAATATATACATGATGACTACATTTCTAGACATCTTCATTTCTGTAAACATAGCCAGGATATTTTATTAATAATTATTATTTATAAAAATATAATACATAATATAAATAATCAGTCACACTGACATCTTTTAAATTAATTTGAAACTATTTATTTGTATTCATATAGGTTTTTCTTTTGTGTGTTTTTTATTTTAAATTTTAATAATTTGAAGGTAAGTTTGGTTACCTTTTTAATTATTATTATTATTTCTAATTGATTAATCCCATGTTATGCCAAAAGAACCAACACAGTGACAGTAGAGTTGACAACCATCAACTGATGTCCCAGGTTCCAGAGAGGATTTTGAGGGAAACAATTAGGCTCATCAGAAAGAGCGCAACTTTCTAATCTAGGAGGATAAAATAACGCGATCCAATAGCGAGCGTACAGTGGGGTTTATCACCACATGGTGTTTACCAGGTTCCTGAGAGGTTATTGACAAATGAAATTACGCCCAACAGAAAGAGCGCAATTTTTTAGCCCCAGTGGATTTCGGGAGGGATCCGAACGCGAGCCAAATCTCCTAAAAATGTCTCCTAAAGAAGTTACAGCACTATTTCTATAAAAATGTCTCACCACAACACGCCATGGAACAGACAAAAATATCGGAATTTTTCCTTTTTACAAATAAAATTAAAATGTTTTAATAAACATTTGTAGTGAACAAATTATAGCATTTTCAAATAATAGAGCAATGCACTTGCCGCAAAATCCCAAATAAGACAGTTAGACAATATTTTACAAATGAACATCAAATTAGCGCCCTTTATCGCTGAAAATTAAAACTATTTTCAAAGCTACTTTTTTTCTAAAAAATATATCTAAATAAAAGCTATTTATGGAAGAGCATTGTTCATAAATATTTAATTCAAGTATTCATTCCATCAATTCTATAAGCATATGTCCATTGAGAGAGTTCTCTTAAAAACACCAATTTACTATACTCAATATGTAGGTGCGGAGGGTACATAGGAAATTCACTCTAATACATATAAGTCGGTGGATGAGAGGGTAACACGCTCGATTCCCGACAGTCATGAACCGGGATTGAATCCCACGTTAAAAATTGTTTAATATGTGAATAACCTTCATATATTATTCATTGTTTCAATTATCATGAACTAGGTTGGTCTTGCTGAGCGGTACCTATTAATGTGATTTGAACCAGGCACTCTAATACAATAGTAGAGCAATCTGGAAATTAAAATGGTGAAACCGCTGGGAGGGTTAACCACTGATGACCCATGCCCTCCCTCTTTCAATTTTTATTCAATGTAATATAAAGGCTGTAGAAATAGCTTCTAATTATATAAATTTATAATTAAGTTGAGTTATAAATTCTTCAAATTTCCATATATACAATTTATAGAGATAGAAAATACTTTAAAATTATCGTTTAGTAGGTTCTATAATCTCAAGAGGCTCTATCGGATTTCTGAATAGAATTTGGGGAAATACACCAATACCTCGCTTTGCGTCGTTTCGTTTTGCGTTTTTTTCGAAGTTGCGTCGCTGCTTAATTTTTACTGATTTTCACTGTGCGTTGTTAGATTTTCGAAGTTGCGTTGTTTTGGATACAAGTTTTTAATTTTTTTTTTTATTTCCTTAAATATGGCAACACCTTTGTTTTTGATTGCGCCTTCACATATTTTCACTTTGCGTCGTTTCAATTTGCGGCGTGTTTTTTTGGAACGTAACCCCGACGCAAAGCGAGGTATGGGTGTATTTTCTTCTAATAGGAAAGAACACAATCCATTAACTTTGTGAGGATGAAAAACAAAGCCAGTTTTTACATTTTACACTGAATTCCAAACAGTTTAACCATAAATATCATCAATTTCCATTATATACAAGTAGAAAAACTCAATAATAAAGCAATCTGGTAGATTAAACTGGCGAAACAGCTTTGTAGGGTTCACCATTGATGAGCCAGTACTTCAAACTATTTATCTCATATCAGGTAAAGATAGTAGGAAGTTGTTTTAGTTGAGAAAGGAAACAAATATATTCAAATAGTTTCTATTATTTTATAAAAGACTTTATTGTTTGGTACAGGATTTAAGATCTCTATATACAGTGGATCCCTTTTAAGATGAGCAGAACATCTTAACTCTATCGATGTGTCTTCAAGGATGTCTGGTTCTGAAGGGGATGGTACACACTCGTTGTGCGCCAGATCACTCCGCGGTAAAAAGGCTCCACCTAGACGATTGGCAATATGAGCGACTTCCCAGCATCCAACGAGGTCACACGCTCCAAACTCCAGGATTGAATGTCCTAAACACCACAACTAAATTCTTTATATGAAAAAAATAGTACAAATGTTATATTGCACTGGAATAAGGTTCATAAATTAAGAAAAGAAAAAAGGCATCTCCTTATCGTGCAACTAAAAGTTGCTGATGGCTTGCGCCATTTATCGGAATAAATATCAACTATTCTGTTGATTTTTAATTATTCCAGAATTAGCCAACGACCAAATTTTGTCGTTGAGGTACAGCTTGCATCACGCTGATGAAGGCCAACAGCCCGAAACGCGTACATGTGGTTAGCTTTTCTTGATTAATCAAGAATGGGTAATTGGCCAATTCTGGAATATAATTTAAAAATCAACGAATAGTTGATATTTATTCCGATATATGGCGCAAGCCATCAGAAACTTTCAGTTATACGATAAAGAGATGCCTCTTTCCTTTCTTTTATTTATTTATTTATTTATTTCAATTCAAAACGCTATGTCCCTCTAGGGACACTTGCGCTAAATGTACACACAAATATAACAAAGAAAATATTCAACATGGAAAGATACACAGAAAGCGACTTAGAAAGATTCATAAATATTATTTACATATAGAGATATTCTTTGAATTTTATTTACAGTTACATCATTAAATTTAAAATATATATGTGATATGATCCAGTCGACTTTCAATGTGACAATATAGTGGTAATGATGTGGTGAGGTGAGAAATAATGAAACAACAAGTTTGGAAGGAATTCCAGGCAATCAGCGAGAGAGAGCGGATCGACGGGCGACCGACCCGCTGAACGACCGTTTTCCCTGTGTACACAACCGGGGGGGCTATCCAAAATAGTCCCCAGGTGTTGACGGGCGGCCCCCTCAGGAATGTGGCCAAAATGGTCGTAAGTTAGTTGTCTTCTATCGACGTCTCTCTCTCTCGTTGACTGTAGGTTTACTTTATTATTCCTGGAAGAGCATATATTATGACATATATATATATACACATATACACGCATACATCTATATATTGTTTACAACCACAAAATATGTCCAATATTTCCTTGAGATCGTTACATCAAAGACTATTTTTCTTAATGAAATCCAAAATATATTTACAAAGGAAATTAAATTTTCTTAATATTCTACATGTTTGGCGAGTTCCAGTTTAAGTTAACTATATTAGGTACAGCCACACATGAAGAGCAATGAATATCATAAGACAACTATATATAATCTTTCTATTATCTATTGAAGCAGAAAAACAAGTCAGGGAGAAGAGCTTCTTTATATAAAAGGATAATGGTACAAGCTTTCGGACAAGATGTCTTTCTATGTGGGTACAGAATGACACGAGTGGCAATGGTTTATATATATATATATATATACTTTCATGACAATATTTCACATAATTCTAAATTTTTCTAAGCTATATTACTAAACTAGCCGAATGACCCGGGCAATGCCCTTGTTTTACCCGATTGAATGTTTTTATTCAAATACTATTTGTTACAATTATAATTTGGCGCCTTAAATAAATGCATATATTAGTTAATAACTATAGCCTATGTGCTTTATCTGTCTATGTACTGTTGGCTTCCGTAGGCGTCTCTTACTGGGAAAAAGAAAGAGAGGATTCCATTTAGTTATTAACTAATATATGCATTTATTTAAGGAGCGACCCGCTCCAACACAATAGTTACAAAAACAACAAAGCGAGTGGGGGGGGGGGGGGCAAAGGTGGCGTGTTCGTAGCCAACCAGTAGGAGAGCGCCATTCCAAAAAAAAAAAAAAGTAAACGGTGACAGAGATGAAAAAGAATTGATGACACTCGTAACTGTATATAGAATATATACTTTCATGACAATATTTCACATAATTCTAAATGTTTCTAAGCTATATTACTAAATATGTTATGATGCACTAGCGCGCCACCTGTTATCAAAATTCGTAACTATTTTAAAGGCGTATGATTCTTTTTGAAATTAAACAATTTCTACTGCCCTTACTGCAATGGAAAAATTAATGGGCCTGGCTAATCAGTGGTGAACCCTCCCAGCAGTTTCGCCAGTTTAATCTACCATACCGCTGTTATATTGCATTTTTGGAATTTCATTGGAACTGATGAGCCAGGCCCTCCCATTAATTTTTCCATTGCAGTAAGGGCAGTAGAAATTGTTTAATTTCAAAAAGAATCATACGCCTTTAAAATAGTTTCGAATTATAAATATGTTATATAACGCTGTGCAACAAAGAGATAAGAAATTCAATGGGCAGCCGGGGTATTAGCATAAATATTGGTTATAGATATATGGCAACTCTATCTTTCTATTAATGCTGGGAAGTGTTTTGGATACTATAGCTTCCAACACCTGGTGCAGTCTTACAATAATTAACTGTTTACATTAGTTTTATATCACAAACATTTCGTATATTAAGAATCGGTGTATGTTGCATTGAAGTTTTACATTTTGAAAATGGTTACTGAAAGGATAGCTGAGAGAGAGTGAGAGTTTTTAAGTAGAAATAAGCTCAAACTTGCGTAATCTCTATATATATATTTATCATTTTGTAATCATATTTATTCTGTATTTAACCTTATATAATCTTATATTAGATAATAAACTACATAACAGATAGAAAGTTTTCACTGGATCTATGTGGGTTTTACAAGGCAGTAAATAAAAAGGCATCGTTACTGTTACTTTGAATTGAGTGAATATGTATATATATATATATTTTTTTTTAATTCACTTCTTTATCTCTTTCTTACTTTGCTTCTTGGATCCTGCAGTCGAGTCTTTTGTAAGACTTTGGGTCTTAATGGGGGCTTTTGTAGTTATGTTGTATATATGTATGTATATATCATACTTACATAATCTTTCTTTTTCTTCTTCTGTATATTCCCTACTTTCACAGGCCTATCTCTCTTGTAATCTCGGGGAGAATCCTCTATAAGACCAGTGTGTCTTAATAAAGGCTTTTGTGTGTGTGTATTAGATAATAAAAGGCATATATTGGATTTAATAAAAGATTTATTTTGCCAATATTTCGGCTGGCTGAACGCCAACCTTTATCGAGGCATTACATTTTTGTATACACAAACTCAGCGCGTTGGCCTTCAGCCAGCCGAAATATTGGCAAAATAAATATTTTATTAAATCCAATATATGCCTTTTATTATCTAATGAATTAAATATGGATTGTTCTATTTTCAAAATAATCTTATATGGACATTGTAATAAATCAGTTTCAATTTCTCTCTCTGTCGCAATAAGTCTTCATCTTACATAAAATCCGTTAAAACGGCCTTTCCATTCTTTAATAAAGAGCTCATTGTCAGTTCCTCTCTCTGAGAAGACTGTAAAACTCCTGATTTTTCTGACGCCGTCTCTATATCAGTCGTTCCTTTGCTAGTCCCCGGACATCGCTCCTCTTCTGTATAAGATACACAAATCGTGGAATTAAAATCTTCTTCTATAAGAAAAAGATCGTACAAGCTTCAACAACAACAACAAAAACCTTTATTAAGACACTATTGTCTTACAAGGGGATTCCCCTAAAAGGTTATTCTATATACAGTTACGAGCGTCATGCGTTCTTAATAATTCTTCATCTCTGTCACCGTTTGCTTTTTTTTTTTTGGAATGGCGCTCTCCTATTGGTTGGCTACGATCACGCCACCTTTGCCCCCCCCCCCCCCCCCCCCCCATTCATGCCCCCCCCCCCCCCCCCCCACTCGCTTTTTCGTTTTTGTAACTATTGTGTTGGAGCGGGTCGCTCCTTAAATAAATGCATATATTAGTTAATAACTAAATGGAATCCTCTCTTTCTTTTTCCCAGTAAGAGACGCCTACGGAAGCCAACAGTACATAGACAGATAAAGCACATAGTCTATAGTTATTAACTAACATATGCAATTAATTAAGGCGCCGAATTATAATTGTAACAAATAGTATTTGAATCAAAACATTCAATCGGGTAAAACACGGGCGTTGGCCGGGTCATTCGGCTAGTATATGTACATGAGTGAGGAGGAAAAGCAATTTAGAGGGGAGGGGGAGCAATCAGCCATTGTCAGTGGAGTTGAGCACTTCTTCCCTCATTTTATCAATCGCCTTGAAAAATATTAATCAGTAATTACCCTACAAATAAGCCTTTAAAAGCAAAAGGTAATCCCTTAAGGATCATATATTAGAACATAAATGGATTTTTTAGAATTAATTCAGTCTTCTCTCTCTTCGATTACTTGAAATTGTTTGAAATTTTTGCTGTAACTGAAACCTGGTGCCACTATTTACTTGACCTAGCTGTAGACGAGTTTGAGTTTTACCAATCACCAGCTGTCAAACCTTCGAACCGAGGGAGAAGCTCTGGAGGAATCCTTGTAGGAATTAGAAAAGAAATCCATGGCTTAATCTACAAAGCTCGTACAAGCTTTCGGAAATGACGCCAATATATGCGTTTAAAATACCACTCGTGTTAATGTTTCATATTGAATGAAAGTGGTTTGGATTTATATGCAAATATTTCTTTCCTTTTTCAATATTTCGACAAGAAGCACACTGCCTTTTTCAAAGAGGAAATTCTAACTTTTAAAGGCTGTTAGATATATGTAAACAAAGTAGCTGTGGGGAGAGAGAAAATGAGAATATATAAATACCTGAGGAAGAGTTGAAGCACGAAAGCTTGCCAATAATATTTATTTTAAAAGTACAATTCGTCTTTTAGACTTTTATTACGTACATCCATGTATGAAACTTAAGGAAGTGGAAAGTCTTTGATATCGCTAGTCGTCTTTTTTTTTTTTAAGTAGATACTGGCAATTTTGTTCACACTTGGTTATCTCGTGTGACTTCAATAAAAGTCGCTGTAATATCTTTCAGAGTTATTGTCTCAATCCCGATATACATGCTAATAAGTACAACTTCCTTAAGTTTTGTCCATGAGTATATCTTTCAGAGTTATTGTATGAATCACGATATACATGCTGAAATGTAAAACTTCCTTAAGTTTTGTCCATGAGTGTATTTGGAAGTAGCTTTAGCTAAAGAATATATATTGATTTGCATAAATCGTTTACATAAGAAAGTAAATTTTACATATCCAATATTGTAGATTAAATAGAGGTTGAATGAATATATTAAAGATTTTAAAAACAATTAAATAGAATCACGATACAAATTTTGCCAGGAGTATACTGATCTATTAAAAGAAAGGTCACCTCTCCTGTCAAAATAAACGCTAAAACTAAGTGGCGGACTCGGGTCGGTGACAAAGCCCTGTACTGACGAAAGCCATTAGCCCGAAACCATGGTCTCTATGTGGACGCTTCCCAGTTTACTGAAGCTGGTGTTGTGGCTTTGTCACCGACTAGAGTCCGTTAATTTGCGGAGACTGTCAATAGAAGGCGCTTAGTTTCAGCGTCTATTTTGACAGTAGAGATTGTTTTTACTTTTATAGATTTTAAATTTTTATCTATATTATATATTTGTTTGAATTATGACATAAAATAAATGCCATGTTAATATCCTGAAAATATATTATTTTTTCGATAATTCAGATTTTTTATGAATTCTTTTAAAATAAATAAATATATATTTTTTTAAATAGAGCAAATATATAAATAAATCTTTAATTAAAAAGACATATATTAGATCAAAATATCATTTATTTTACCAATATTTCAGTTGGCTGAATGCCAACCATTATCAAGGTATTATAACATTTTAAAATGTGTCAACAACAAACTCAGTGCCACATCTGACTGAAATATTGGTAAAATAAATTATATTTTGATCCAATATATGCCTTTTTAAAACTACAAATATATTCTCACAATGAGAAATTTAAAAAGAAACTCATTGTGAGAAAATATTTGTAATTTTAAAACTTTTTTCACAATTATATCATTACAATTACAATTCAATTATTTTATTTCCAAAGCGCTATATCCCGCAAGGGATACTTGCGCCAAACAAGGAGAAAAGTTTATTTACATAAGTTATTTACATTATTCAACGCATGAAAACATTAGAGATCCAAATTTTGTAGAAAGTTTAGAATGTATTTACAAAATGAATTGAACTTTAAATATGATTTTTCATCGGATTTTTATATCATGAATATGCCTTTTTAATTTAAAAAAATAATAATATATAAATATATATTTATCATGTTTTTATATAAAGATAGAATAATTTCTGAAGGTCTCTAAAACATATTTATAACTCAGATATGTTTGGTAAAAGAATATCCACGTCTATCTTTCAAACAAGGGGGAAAAAATTCGGAATAGAATCAAGAAATCATCTTGAAAAATAAAAGGGATTTATAGAAAAAAAAAATGAAAGGAAAAAAAAATCGAAAAATAAGGGAGGTAAAATCAGCTACCTCAGAAGTTTGGCTTCGAACATTTTGGTTAAAT